>JAEIHY010014308.1:0-57724 GCA_018904565.1 Drosophila tsacasi | reverse complement strand
AAGAATTATGGCGACGAACTGCGATTGCGGCGGAAAGTTTGGCTTAAAGTTTCTTGGGGAACTTTATTAAATTTATATATTAAACGAGAATTTAAGGCTTATATTTATTATGAAAAATGTAGAAACTTTTAAATTTACGAGGATTTCTGGAAAAAAACTATATATAAATATTTATTTTAAAGGTTTTATGTAGCTATTCAAATATATATTTTTTTTTAATTATGAGGATTGCTAAATAAAATCACTTTGAATACATATTCTCTATCAAAGGTTGTATAATTTCCTAGTTATTTGTTTAATTACTTATAATTATAATTCGTAACATTTAATATATTAATTTCAAAGGTAAACAAAAAATGTTTCGATATAAATATTTTCATATTAAGGGTAATTTCGTACACTTTAAATGTGCAAAAATTTTAATAAAAAATTGTCTTTCAATGGATATATTTTATTTTGGTTTAAATATATTTATTTAATTTTGTATTTTTTTTTTTTAATTAAGAATCTAAGGTCTTTTTTTTTACATAAAACTCTTGCGACATCTATTGCTTATGTAAGAAAGCAATTTTACATGTATTTTTCGAGCTACTGATCTACTTGACAACATCTTCCAATCTTGAATTTGGTTCGAAACCTTGCTTACTCCAACATTTCAACAATGATGTTGAAATAAAGACACAAACTCTGAATGAGTAACTATCTTAGCCAGATCACCAACCTTAGAAGTAAAATGTTTACAATATCTTACAAGCTTACGCCATAGTTATTTATATAGTTTTACTTGTACCTAACTTTATTATTTCTTCATACATTTTTGGTTTATAATATTTAAATTTTTTTCTTTTTGCAGATACTCACTTAAAACGCGAAAAATGGCCTCAGCAACACAGGCCAACGGCACAACGACAGTCAAGACTGCCACCGCAGTCGATAAAAACAACGATAACGATAACTACATAACGGTTGTAGAGGTCGATGATCCCACTTCTTCCACAAAGGATCGCCTGAAAAAGCTAGTCAAAAGACAAAGTTCCGTGGCGGAGGACTCCTCCTTCATCACAGTGCTGACCATCAACGAGATGGAGTTGCTGCAGCAGCGGCGCCAAGAGGAGGAGGCGGCCTCCATCCAGATAAAGGAGGATCAAGGAGAGGATGTCACAGTCTTTCGGCTGCCGGGTGAGCGTCTGGGTTTCGGCTTGAAGTTCCAGGGCGGCACGCGGAGCACCGAGCTCGTCCAGAAGCTGTACATTCAGTCCTGCGCCGCCGACAGTCCCGCTTCCAAAGTGGCCACCAGCTGGGGCAATCTCCGCGAGGGCGACGAGATCGTGCGGATCGATGGCCGGGATGTGAGGGAGATGACTCGCATCGACTGCGTGCGAGGACTCAAGGACAACGTGGCCATCCAGCTGGTGGTGCGCAACGGGCACGGCCAGAAGCCGCCCAGCGAGGAGGAGTCCCAGCAGCAGCTGGAGCAGCTGTCCATCACACTCAATGCCCAGCCACCGCCGCCGCCGCCTGTGCCGCCGAGGAAACTGGTGAGGCGGCAGAACTCCAAGGAGAATCCGACGCAGGCGCTGGCCGTGGAGAAGCCTTTGACACCGCCGCCGGATGCGGAGTACTACATCAATCTGCTCACGGAGTCCATCAAGGCTGGTTCCGAGTCGGATGACACTGCCAGCACTATATCCACAGTCATTGACAAGTTCTCCATGGGCTCCAACTACTCCTCGGACAGCAGCCTCAATGGCCATGAGCTGGCCAAGGTCCTGCAGCCCTTCACACTCCTGGAGCAGGAGTTTCTGCCCTTGGAACAGCCGATGGGGCACCCCAAGCTGATAATTCCCGGCAACAATTATGAGAATGTGGAGTTCAAGACGGAGAAGGTGAATGTCTACGAGAATGTGGTGTTAAGGAGTCCGGAGACTACGCCTACGCCAAAGCCCAGAGTCCAGTTGGTGGCCACGGTGGAGCCGAAGAAGCGGTCCATCATACCCACGCCTCGGAAGATTCCTACGCCCAGTAAGCTGCCCATTGAGGTGGCGCCACCAAGAGTGCCTTCTTCTCCTTCCGCTGAGGAACCTAAGACTCCCACCAATGAGAAGCTGGATTCCCCGAAAACACCCACAAATGAGGGAATAAAGGAATCGCCCGCCTGTGCCACCAAAATACCCAAGGCCAACTTCTCGCGAGCCAAGACAGAGGGCGAGATCAAGTTGCATCTACAGCCACCTAAGAGGGAATCCCCATCCCCTGCGGTCAAGTCGCGCATACCCATAGTCACAACACCAACACAAAAGGCGGTGTCAAAGCCAGTGTCGCCTCCGCTAAATGGAACCTCGAGCATCCCGCGGCTCCTGCAGAAGCAGAAGTCCGAGACGGATCTCAAACTGAATCTATACCGCAGCAAGTCCAAGGAGGCGAGTCCCAGGCCACCCCTGCAGAGAGCCAACTCCGCCGAGGCACCGGAACGCACCTTCATTCCTGTCCTGCTCAACTGCAATGGCAAAAGCTCCAATTCCCTGGAGAGCATCAGTTCGAATGGCAGTAACAGCAGCGGGAACAGTGGAAGGTCACCCAAAGGACCAAAGCCCAAGCCTCCAGAGCGGGTTCAGTCGCTACAAAAGACTCAGATACCCAAGCTGCAGGCCCTGCCCACCACACCGCCCCAGCAGCAGCCCAAGCTGAGCATGCAGACCTTCCGGCAGAGTCCGCCCACTCCCAGGTCCACGCCAGTGGGTACTCCATCCCCCACCAGTAATCGGGAGATACGCTTCAAGATCCAGACGTACGAGAACAAGGCCCAGGAAGAGGATAAGCTGCCTAGTCTGTTCGACCTGGTGCACAACACCAACCATCAGGAGAAGGACAAGGACACTGATTCACTCAAAACCCACAATAGTATCACTGCTCTTCTAGCCGCCGCCGCTGCCGAGGCTGCGGATCTCTCACGGGAATCTCCACCTCCCCTCGTGGTTGGCAAATGCATGAAAATTGCGGACGACAACCAGAACACCACTTGCTACTCCAGCTCTAGCAGCGGGGAGGATGAGGATGAGGAGGACGACGTGGACGCGGCCAACAGGGAGTATGTCTGCGAGGATGGCGAGAAGCTGGGACCACCAGAGCTGATCAATGGACCGGGACCCTCGGAGGCCTACTTCAACATGTTCTGGCACTCCAATATGCTGCCCACCATTGGCGAAGTGGAGGAGGAGTTCTCGTCTTTGGAACCGCAATCCCTGACAAATGGGTGAGTAATGTGGCTTCGATTAGCTCATATGTCACTCGGGGGATAAGATTAGGGAGTTTACATAAAGAACACTTGGGTAACTATTAGGTGGGGAGGTAGGTAGGATTTTTCAAGGGCCTTGGTAGACTTTTTTTCATATGATGAGTGAAATCTTTGTGGAATTCGGAGTGCTAAAGGGTTGATCTTAGGGATGCCTTTCATATTTAACATGTGGTGAGGGAAAGATCTGATCTGTTTTCTCCTTTTTTTTTTTGTTTTAAGAATATTTACATTTAAATATTATTTAATTATTTTAACCATAAATTTTGCCTTAAATATTTCATGTCCTATTGCAAATTCAATGTCTCAGGTATGATCTTTGACATGCATTCCCAATTCAGCTTGTGGTAAGCGAGAGATTCAGGTACCTGAATACGAAGCTGCTCGGTTCCCTAATTTTTTCCGGACTTTAATAATATATTTTAATTAAAATATTACTCATATTAATATTTAATTTCGTACATATATGAAATATTAATCATTTTTTGTAGGTCTTATCTTTTTTTTTCCCAAATACTATTTACTAATCAACCAAAAATACAAAGCTTACGCAGAGTAGTAGGTTTCTTGTCAGAGTGTATAAGACATCCATATAATTAAAATATATATACAAGTTGAGTAAAGGAGAATCCCTTAGGGAAAGGACTAATCCGTGAGGGTATTTAATATATCATATACCTTTTCCTTATCTTAATACACACACTGTCTTTAACAAGTCCACATAGGGTACTTTGTAGCCAATAAAAAAATTATTTTGCAAAAACGTAATGCACAAAACGAATGCCAAAAAACAATTGACGGGGTAAGTGGGCTAGGGAAGACAGAGGACAGGGGTAACCCCAGTAAAACAAAATAAAATCGAAAACAAAAACGAAGCAAATAAAAAACAAAACTCTGATAAGACAAAATGCCGGTGTGTTTACTAACACAGCGATAGGCAACAAAGCGATAAGGGGGTATGGCAATAAGAATAATGGCAAAAAAGGAAAATTATTAGAGCCATCATCAGTGTGATTTTGGTAACGTTCGGTGAAGGTTCGGTAACTGATCGAACCTGTCTGCAGGTGTGAAGGCAGCAAATCAATTAGCATATCTCCCACTGATAAGGAAAGTCGTAATTGTAATTAACCGGGTTTACCTTCTCTTTCGTTTTTTCTTTTTTTTATCCAGAAGTCTTGTCAAAGCAGAGGAGCAGCAGCAACAGTCCAAGAAGTTGCCCAAAATGGAGGTTAATGCTGGCCAAGTGACCCAGCTGACCGACGATAAGATTGCAGAGCATGACGCAAGGGAAACTAGAGTGGATGAGAATCACAGCAGCTCGACAGTGAAGAGCCAACGAACCTCGTCCTCCACCACTACCACCACCACCAAACGAGTGACCACCACCAAGACCAGCTCTTCGAGCAGCTTATCCACGAGCAGCTCATCATCCTCGACCCTCACTCCCGACATTGCCTTCAAGCTGCAGCCGTACGAGGAAAGGGAAGACAAGTCTGGGGAATCACCCGTCACGACCACCGTTCACGAGGAGCGACGCGTCCTCAGCGAACAGCAAACACTCAGCGAACTGAGGACAAAGGACTCGCTCACCGGAGAGGAGCAGCTGGTGACCAGTGCCAACTCGAAGTCGAGCAGTGCCCGGTTCAAGAAGATCAGCAGCAACGACAACCTGCTCGACCTTGGCGACGAGCAGGAGATGCAGGAGCAGCCGTTGACCGCCACGATCAGCCAGGAGACTAGCCTGAGGGAGCGGCTGGAGTGTCCGCAGGATAACCAGAGTATCGAGCGCGGTACCCTGACCCTATCCGAGCGTGGCAAGCAGCTGAGCCAGAGCCAGGGTCTGTCCACTTACACGGAATGCGAGAGCAGCGAAAAGGAGTCCTACCTGGAGGCCCAACAGATCCTCAATGGGAATGGTACTCCGCAGGCACAAAATCTAGATGAGGATGGAGACCAGCAGCCCACCTACGAGCGGGAGCTGAGCGAGACACTGACGGTGACCAACGATGGCGAAAAGCAGGTCACCAGGAAGCTGGAGCAGAGCAAGGATGTGGCCGGCAAGAAGGGTGCCAAGCTCCTCAAGAAAACCGACGAGGAGCGACGTCTAGAGCAGGAGGCCCAGAAGCTAATCGAGAGCTACCAGAAGGTGAAGAAGGAGGCGGAGAAGCTCTACAGGTCCGAGCTCAATGACGATGATCAGGGCTTCGATCTGAGTGCCTTCGAGCAGGCGGAGAAGAAGGATAAGCCCCAGACAGACCAGAAGGATTCTCCAATCCAGGAGACAGTGGAACTTCTCGAAGAGGTTAAGGCAGTCAAGAAAGAGGAGGTTACTCCACCTCAGCAGGAAGTGGGAGAAGAAAGCCAAGTCACAGAAGAGATAAAAGTCCCAGAGGAGCTCAAAGTCGAAAAGGAGGTACGTACAGAGGTGTCCCAAGAGCAAGTCAAGGAGGAGATTACCTCCAATCAGGAACTCAACGAAGCTTTGGCGAATGGTCTTAAGACTGTCTCGCACCAGGAAGCCAAGATAGTTCACAAAGAAAGGAAAGTGATCAAGGAAGGATCTGTCCAAGTAACCGGGACAACGACAAGTCACAAGGTGTCCACCGAAGAAGTCAAGGTATCCAAAGAAGTAGTCAAAGTCTCCTCAATGAAGGAAACTCCCACACAAGTAGAGGTCATCTCACCGCCCCTGGAAGAAGACCTGGGCTATGTGCTGCACAAACACATCATCCAACCGCCGGAGAAGATAAAGCCAGTGCCAAAGCCCAAGCCCAAGCCACCAGTGCCCTCAAATAAACCCAAAATGCCAGCTAATTTGACCAAACCCAAGACGGCACCACCGCCAGTGCCCAGCAAGAGGAGCGATGTATCCGTTTCCAGTCAAGCTAAACTCAGCTCCGGCTCAGGGTCCAGTTCCAGCTCCGGCTCCAGTTCCGGCTCAGGTTCAGTCTCCGCAGGAGCTAAGCCCACGCCCAGTCAGAGGCGCAGCAGCCTGGAGAGCTCACAGCCGCCCAAACCCCTAGAACGCATAATTGTGGGCGTGGAGCAGCCAATTATCAACCTGGCCAGCGAGGATTTGCCCAATGTGGCAGAAAAAGTCGCAGCAACAAGTCCTGTGGTGGAGATGCCGCCGGATGACCTGCAATTCGAGAGTCACCAGCTGCCAGATGATGAGGTGGGCAAGAGGCAGCAGGAGCAGCAAAAGGACCTGCTCAGCGGTTCATCATCCTCGTCGGTGACCACCACGCCCATAACGACACCAATTTTGGTATCTGCCACATCATCGATGGACTCCGTGCAAAGTGTCATCGAGGTCGTCAATGGCATTCCCATCATCAGCCATCAGCAGACCGACGACGACGACGATGACAAGGATGAGGATGATGTTGATGATGATGATGTAGCTGCGGGTGACGAGGTGCCGGTGGCCAATGGATCAAAGGAGACGACGATGGCTCCCGTCGAGGAGGTGACAACGTTGCCGCCCAACAGAGAACACGAATCAGGTGAGTCAAAGTCATTTATTTTCGGTGTTTTCTGTGCACTCTTGGAGGGAGTAGCAGGGGGGCTTTAACAGATTTTTGGAAGGATAAGGACAGGGATATAAGTTTACTTTTTATCAGTTATTTTGTATTGAAAATAACATTTTTTTAAATGATTTTAAACATATTATGAGGAAATAATTGATTAAAAAGAAGAAAAGGAAAAATATAATTATACTTTTAAGATCCATAAGAAATTATTTTCTTTAATATGCTTTATATATAAAGTGTTATTTATTTATTTCTGGTCATTAGAAAGCTTTAACTTCCTATATTTCTTCATTTTTAAATGTTGAAGACTCCTATAAAAATGTATAAATATTTTTAAACATATATATTAAGTCTGCCAACTATATATTTCGCAATGACTTTTACCCCGTTCGTCCGAAACAAAGTTCTGGCAAACAGTTTATGGCAGTTTTGTTTTTAGCCAGTTGCAGTTTGGCTAAAATACCAAGTTGCATGTCGTGGGATTTACCACAATCCATCCATCCATCCTCCCCCCATAGCTTCTCCCCTTCCCCCCGTATTTACTTGGTTGATTTTTTGACACAGTCTCCCAAAAACCGACGACGCACGCAATTATCAGCCACCAAATGAGTTTTACAGTCCCTACTCTGGTCCCGGGGACCCCACTGGCAACTTGTCACATTGACCGCAATTTTTAGCTTCCTCTAGCCTCCGGTCACGCCCACGCCAACGCCCATAGCCCACGCCCACTTTTGGGCCCATTGCGTATGCAAAACGGCCACTAATGGACTTTATGGCCAAAGTTTTGTTTGGTCGGTTTCGGGTTTTTATTTTCGGTACGGCGGGTTTTAATGGCACCCTTCCACCATGTGTGTGTGTGTGTGTGTGGGAATATAGCTGGTTTTATTTAGTATTTTTTTGGGGAAGGGAGGTTGTATTTTGTTTTTATTTTTATTGCGGAGATTATGCTATGTAAATTGAGTTTATCTTTCAATTTGTTTACGGGATGGTGTTTAATTACATTAAAGTTAATTGTGATGGAGAACGTAGGAAGTGAAGGATTTGCCATTAGTTGATTATCTTTAACTATGTTTAGCCTTCAATAAATTTATTTAAAATTTATGAAAATGTTAACTGAAGTGGGTTCAATTTATTTTTAATGTTAATCAAATATTAAAGTTAGTTTTAAGTTCTTGTAACTTCTTTGCAGTTACATTGCATTAAATTACAAGTAATTAATACCATTAAAAAATATTAAAAAGAAAATTAGAACAAAATTAATCTTTTAAATTTATAAAAATAGCATTTAACTTAAACTTGGCTTAAATATAATATTTAGCGGAAAAGAGATTTGGTTTCTGTTAACCTATAAAAACAAAACAAATTTGCATATAATTTTTTGCTAAAAGATTTTGGATAAAAATATTGCTCGTCCAGCTGTAGCCTGTATAAAATATTGTGGAAATGTTTTAATTAAACAACAAGAGAAGAAAAGAACAAATATTGGCATCAGTTTTCCTCCCGAAATTTCCCCTTCCCTGCTCATAGTTTTCCCGAGTCCCAGAGCACGCGCCAAAAATATTTACATACCAAAATGCGTTTGCTGGGCGGCAATGGTTCTCCTGGCTTGGGGACTACTCTGTGGATTCAGATCCTCCTTGCTGGGTGTGAAATAATAATGAAATTTGCCAGGACAAGCCGCACAGCATTTGCATATTCCAGAAGAACAGTGGAGAAGGTGAAAATTCAGTGATGAAACTATTCAAGTTTGGGATTGTTGAGAAGGAAATATATTTTATAGAAAATGCAGAAAAAATTATAGTAAGTATAGGGTATAAAGAAGTTATTATTAGATCTTGTTAGTTTTTTAAATACCCCAAAATACACAAAATGAATAGAACTAAAATATTTTAAAAATATATTTCCTATAAAAACCACATTAGTAATTACAAACAAAGGTAGTGTCAAGGCAGGTTTATAAATAAAAAGAGCAAATACTTGGATGTAATAAATTACTGGGGGAACCTTTTAAGTTTATCATTATTTTTGGTAATTATATTTCCCGTATTATCTATTATCTGATAAATTATGTACCTACATTCCCATTGTAACCAATCAGTTTTTTTTTGTTATTTTTGAAACGAGCTTCGCCATCGTACAACTTCATTGCTTTTCATTTTGTTTTCACTTGCCCTCCCGATAAAAACTCTTAACAAATAAGATTTTTTCCATGGAATATCCATGGTTATACGCTTTTCCCAGATAAAAATATGATTATTTTCCTTTTGGTGGCTGGTCTATGTCATTATTTTATGTGGCCGCACAAAATTTGCAATTAAAGCTGCACACAAATATATGCAGAGCTTCCTTTTTTGTGCCGTGGCCAATATTATGATTGCTTTACTTTTATTTTTACTTTATTGGTACCCAGAACTATTTCGCTGGTGAAATTATTATATTTTTACGCGGCGATGAGTTCCGTAATTATAGTGTGTTTTTTCCTAGACAACTGCATTGATAAGGCCCAGTTCGATGGGGATATGGCCTTATCTGTTTGCCGGGTTTGTCTGCGTTTATATGACTACCATATGGACGCAGGCCCTTATCGAGATTGTAAATAATTGGGTTTCCCAAAAAAGAAAAAGAGGAAAAATATATATATATACATATATATAAAGACAACCCACTATGTGAGGGCGATCGATGTCGGTTCAATCTCGGACACGCTTTTCAATCGAAATGCCGCTGGGGAATGGGATTGATTTTTGAGTCAGAGCCCGAGTCTGAATCAGAAATTGACTGACTGGCCGACTGACTGACTGACAGCGGCACCTCAGCTGCAGCTCTCTGGAATAATTGCTTCTGGGCGTCCGAAAACCCCCTGGAAGTTTGGCCCCCTTTTTTTGGGGGGCGGCGGCTAATGAACATTCATGGAACATGGTGCTGACACTATCTGTCCATGTCTGTCGTTTTATTTGCAAATTGGTTAAAAAGGAAGTGGGCTTGGGGGCTTTTCTCAGGCCAAGTTCATAGGGGAAATAAATCTATTTTGTTTTTTGAGATTTTATCTTTATATTGTGGAAGTATAAATTAATTTATTTGTGCTGTTTTGAAATGTTCTAAAAATATTGAAATATTTTGTATAGCTTTATTAAGATGTTTGTTTTGTTTTGAAAATGTTTTGTGAATTGTAAAACACTTGCTATTGAACAAATTTATAATGGAAATGTATCTATATTTGTTGGAATTATAAATGCATTTATTTCTGCCGTTTTGGACTGCTTGAAAAACATTTTGATATTTTTAAAGTCTTATTAAAATATTTATTTGGTTTCTATTTAATTATAATCCTTGAATATACCCTGCATTTATCACTATTATCTAACTTGTTTTGAATTATGAGTGCATTTATTTCTTTTGTTATGAAATATCCAACAAATATTTTAATATAATATTTTGTAAAGCCTCATAAAAATCTGTATTTTGTTTCAAAGATGTTTTGTTAATTATATAAATAAACAAACCTAAATTTATTCAAATTATAATTTTTTGATAAATAGTCAAATTAAAATGTTCTATAATAGAGCATTTATTTGTTACAATATTCCCATTTTCCCAATAGTTCTCCAGCTGTTTTCCTTGTGTTTAATTGACTATACAAGCATTTTCGACATTTACAGGTCAAACGCCCGGGGAAACCCCTGGGTCTTACCCCTTTTTAATTTAAACCTCTGCTGTTTGTGAGTGTGTCACGAATGTTGGGCAAAATTTATCGCCTTTGTGTGAATTCGAAATTAATTTAAAATTAATTTTCAATTTCGCTGCAGTTGGTTCAATTGGTTTCGTTTTGTTTCGCTTCATGTTTTGTTGTTACTGTTGTTTTTCCGTTTTCCATTGGGTTTTCCTTGTGTAATTACATGCTGTCCTGCCGTGTTGCTGTTGCTTTTGCTGGTCGTCATTGGCGCCTCGGGGTCCTTTGATTAGATTTTGTTGCTAATTTTATTGTTGTGCGATTTTGCGGCTTTTTCAATTGTTTTTTTTTTTTGCCATGGCTGGCTCTGGACTCTGTTTGAACAATGAGAAAAGTATTCGCGGCTATGGAAAATCCAAAACCAAAACCAAATTCAAATCGAAATCGAATCCAGTGTAAACTGATGTTTCTATGGTAGTTTTGCCAGCCGTATTGTGTTCATTCATTCGATTTGTTTTCCATCCTGCTAAAGGATTTATCGTTCCCTCTTTTTGTTTGAGTCTTATTTGCTTTGATTTGCAGTTGAGGGAAGGCAGTCTTTGTTTGCTTTGCCTTTGGCAGGGCTTTTAAAAGTGCAGAATCAATGTTGACCCGGTTACTTGTGTGAATTTCTCCTTTATAATATATAAATCTCTGATGGAAGAAAGGAAAAAGGTTGCGGCCTAACTTATAGTTTCTAAAGAAAGGGAACTTTAGGGCCGTCACTCATCTTTAGGCTTTTTACAACTCTCTCAGCTGTCCATCATAATTTTTTTTAAATATATTTATGCATTTATAGTGCATCAGCATCATTAAGCCATATAGTAGCTGCCTTTTTCATCAACGGTCAAATTAAATGCCATTTAAAAGCAATCATAGCCATTAGATATTTAGCAGCATTTTGTGGTTGCAGCTTTTTGGTGTTTTGTGGTTTTACAAAAGCGTTTGTTACATTGATAAACTAACCAGAAATTGTACAATTAAAATGCTTTAGGTTTCTTATAAAAAAATGGAAATTGAATATTTAGTACATAAATAAATATTTTTATTAAATAAATCCTTAGTTCAAAGAACAAAAATTCATGAATAAAGAGCTAACCTGAGACCCACAACGATTTCTTTGGCATCTTGCTGATCCCCTCAACTCCTGATCTTGGTTCCCAGGCATTATCTTTGAGCTCGACCAGCTCATTAGCGGATCCAGAGAGAAGCGTCACTCTTGGCCGCCTTTATAGGTTTAACCCCTTTCCAAGGAGCCGGGCCTAATCAGCTGTCAGGTGAGAGCAGGAGGCGAGCACCAGGAAAGGTGTCAACTGGCACTTTCAAATCCAATTAAGAGTGTGAACTTGCTGGGAGCTTTGGAAATTAACAGTCCGATACAGTCCGGGACATTGTCACATTAAATGCGAAATGTGCAACAGTAGCTGCCGCAGATAAGAGGCGAAGGCAGAGGCGGAGGCCTAGCCCCCAAAAAGAAAAAAAAAACAAAAACAAAAACAGAACTCGCAGGCCAAGCCCAGCTGCACTTTGATGTCAGAAAGCTGGCAATGTTTCGCACAGAAGCAGTACATATATAGTAGAGAACCCAGCGAAAACCAAGCCAAGTCACCTCCAAGCCTCATTACAGCTCCCTGGCTGGGGGCACTCGAAAAATGGGAAATGAAATTGGGGAATAAGGTTCATAGTGGGATTATTGATCCGATGAGTAAGCAATCACAGAAAGAGACAATAAAAATATATATAAATAAATGAGCAAAGAAGTCCATTTTATTTTCTGTTGAATTGTTTGACAGGATGTGTAATGGACAGAAATAAACATACTTTTCTTAAGCAACTTTATTAAGCCTCTATGATATAGGCTACAAAAGACTCACATGATGTTTTTAGAACCATTAAGAATTTGTCCAAAATTATGCTACATTTTAGAATTTACATTTGAACCAACCTTAAAATATCATTTCACACTTTTAGACCAATTTTTAAAGGGCGGCAAAAATACTATTTTATTTCCTATTGCCTTGTTTTATAGGAAATGTAATTGACAGAAATAAATAAAATTGTTAATGAATAAACATCCTAAGATGTTTAAAACCTTTAAAAATGAATCTAGAAGTATGCTAGATCGTTCAAAAACCATATGTACGTTACCTAAACAAGATCATTGCATACTTTTAAACACATTTTAAAATGTGTTAAATATTTTAAAAAATGTTAAAATTTCAATATAAATAAAATGATCAGGAACATAAATTGCACTACTTAGCAAATATGTAAAGAATTAATTTATACAATTTATACTTTATTTTTTTACTCCCTACTTAATCTAGCACTTTTTAAAAACAAGCCATAATTTTCCACAGTGTTTACCCTGACAGCTTGCTATGCAGCCCGGGTCTGCTCGCAATTATCACATTTCCAAATGGTCACGGACCACGAAATCTTGAGTTCAGATATGGTGCGACCCCGTTCCCGATCCCGATCCCTATCCCGGAACCCTATAGCTGCTCCAAACGACTTTATAAGCTCGATGCAGGAAAATGTAGACTTACCAAAGACCAGCTCCTCCTGGTCTTCGCCGACGGTTCTCCCTTCATGCCCTGCATGTGTCATAATTCTCGCCAGCTTGACATTTATGATGTGTTCGCGCTCATGTGATTTTTCCAAGCCGATAAGACAATGGCCATGAAGTCATGATGACGAGAACTGGTCATGGTGCGAATTGTTAATAATTACCTTTATGGGGTGGGGTTCAAGTCGTGGACATGGAGAGTAATTTGCATGGTTTTCTTGGGGAGAACTTGGGCACATAAGAAGTATATTAACGCAATGGCTCTTCATTTATAGCTTACACTTAATATTCAATAAATAATATTGCTGGGGGATACTTGGCCGGTTTCTTAGCTCTAATAAATAGGGACGACAATAAACCCCCTTAAGAGCCCTGTTCAGACACATCCTATAATGGTGTGATTTACGGCCCAGCACTCGAGGGTCCACAAAGCTATTCAATTAAACAGGGCTTTGCTAAAGGTTTTTTAAGGACTGCAGCCGCCTTCGCCGCCGCTTCATCATTCTAATTATACGATCAGTGCGATTCTTTTAAGCACAAAACATTTCTATTCGCGGGCCAAGAAAGACGCTCTTTCCACGGGATAATAAAGCTAGCGAGGCCAGGCTCATAAAACACGAAACTCAATTACCGCATTTGCTGCTCAAGGCCACAAATAACCAATGTTACGATCCGTCAACATTTTCTCAGCTCGTCCACAGGACTAATATCGGGTGGGCTAGGGCTTAGGCCAAAGGAGCGGAACCTGCTGAAGGTCCAGTCGCCGCCTGCAGTTGATGATTCATGGCTTTATTGCCTTATTCCCTCTTTCCTGCTTGCATAATTATGCGCAGAAACGCCCACTGTCAGCAGATATTCCCAGTCAGCCTTTGGGAACCCATTTCGAAATTTTGTAAATATTTTAAAAAAGGTTTCTCTGTTGTATTTTTTATACAGATATTCACAATTTGTTTGTTTATATTTATTTTTTTATTTTATTTTTACTTAAAGCCATTCTAGGGCTCTTATATTTTATAGCTGTCAAAGAAAATAAATATTTAAAGGATCGTTATTTTATAAACTTAAATTAAAAGGAATTCTCTTTGGCATACATGCCCAATTCACGAAGTGATAAGCAAGAGATTCCGGTACCTGGATTTTATGCTGCTCCGTTCCTTATAGAATTCTGTACTTTTTACTCAGATGGATATTTCTCTCTGCAAAATTTGATCAAGTAAACTTCCTAAAGAGCACAGCAGGGCCAGATTCAACTCTTGTGCTTATCCAATTTCGAATATTAAAATTAAATTAATAGTAAATAATACGAAACTTTTCTCGTAGTGCACTTCATTCGGTTCCGGCGGCCTTTCTCAAAAACATCCATAAAGATGGTCATGGCCAGGGGGATCCCTTAGCCCTTCCGGCGTGTTCCCGTTCTCTCCTCCTCCATCCGCCGGACATTTAATTCCCCTTTTTAGTGCTAGTCTGTCTTGTCAGCAGGATTAAGCAATTTTCAGCTTGGCTTGCGCCTTTTTCGCCTTTGCCAGCTTTCCGCGCCTCCTACTATTTAACCCACGAGTGCCCCTCCAAGCCCACGATGACTGCGGAAAACGCAAAACAAAAAAAAAAGAGTAAAAAAGGAGTAGGTTGTGGAAGAAGTGCTAAAAATTTGCGATGCGTTAAATTTGGTTAATTTAAGTTGTGCGCAAAGTTGACGCAAAAAAGGAGGAGGTTCAAGTTTCTCAGGCATTGGAAAGGTGTTAATGTGCTGAGCAATGAGCCAACATGTAGGGGAAAATTTAAGAAAACTAAAGAAAATAAAATATTTGAACCACAAATTAAATTTTTAAAAGAAAAGGGTTTCCTAGGAAATATATTTACCTAAAAACTTGTTGTGTTATTTTATATTTATTCATTATTTATTTGTTGGGGAAATTGTATGTATTTTACATTTTTAGTTTGAATTTATGTTATTATTTTGATCTTAGTCCACCAAAAAATAAAATGAGAGACTTACTCATTATTGGCAACCGCAAAAACAATACAAAATTCGCGCCTCCTGCTCTTCTCACCCAATTACCACGCATTTTTGAAAAGCGGAATAACTGAAACTCAGTTCTGTGGTCGTCCTGGGTCCTGAGCGTTAATATTAAAAAATAATTCGCGGTTGAAATTATTCATGAATCGGCGCGACTGGCGAAATCTTGCTGGATGTATCCAAAAAGAATCGCAGTCTCTCTCTCCCCATTTTTTTTGGGACTTCTTGGTTGCGTTATGCAAACGGAAAATCGGCAAAATCGGCTTAAACCGCAGCGTTGAAAAGGGCAGCGAGGCAATATGCCATGCATCCAACTCCAAACAGGGTGACGCTGTCATAACTACTGACAGCACTGAGAGAAAAATATTAGATTAAGTTGCGACATTATATCTAAGAGAACTCTAATCGTTTGATACAAAATTTGTATTACAAATCTTTAAAAATAGATAGGAAATTAATTTGAGAATACTACAACTAAACAAACAAAAATTAAAATAGTATAAAAACTGCATTGCAAACTTTTAGACACCTTTCATATTGTTGAAAAAACTCTGGTGATTTCTGTAGTACTTTGGAATAATTTTTATATTTATTTAAGAGTCCGGCAATTTAAAAAAATTTTTTTCAATTAATAATTCTATTTCATTTATTTAATTCTGAATTTGGTTCTGAGTGTTCTTGCCGGGAGGCATTTGGCTTCAATGGTATCGATTCCAAACGATATTTACTCGACGCCGTTTGCTGTTGTTGTCGCATCCTGTAATGGCATTTCGCAGGACACCAGGGAACCAGTCAAAGGGGGTTAAGGGTAAGGGTAAGGCAGCAACAAGGGAGCGACCTGCAACCTATTGACATTGACAGTTATGGCCGGGAGTGTATTTATACAACAGCGCAGATATGTGGAGCAGCAGTCACTGGCTTGTGGGACTGGTCACCATCCTTTCCCTTTTCCATTCGCTGCTGTTGTCAGCAGGGACAGCATTGTGCATCAGTGCTTCAACCCAGCTGTGGACAGAGAATTGCGAATCCTCCATATGGACGACGGTTGGTTGGAATCAACTGGGTTAAGTGGGACTCAGGCGAAATTGAGGAAAATTCAAGACAGAATAGGGAGGGATTGCATGCAGAAAAGTTCAAAGTTTAATGCAGAATATAGTACTTTAGAAATGTCAAAAAATATATATATTTTTCTATAGAAATTCCCATAAAAAGTGATATATTTCCCCTGAAAATAAAACCCTTTTAGGAAGCTCTCGCCACAAAACGATTCCTACCTTTTCTGAGATTATTCCAGCCAAGCTTACCAGAGCCCACAGCATGCCAGACATCTGGTAAACACTCCCCTCTCCCTCTGGGGAGGGGGAAATTAACCGAAAAACAATTTTCCACTCAAGCGAAGGCTGGCAACCAGCTAGAAAAACGCTACAGTCCGATCATAATGGCCCTGGGCAGGACTGGGCATCCGCCAGATGCAAATGTATCTATTAAACAGAAATCAGGCAGAAGGCAAAAGGCCCGCAGCAACGAGCCGGGCTAAGCACTTCACACCAAAGTGTCAATTGCATTTTTGTGGTTGGCTGGTCGGCAATGGACAAGACGGAACCCTCGAGCACTTAATGCAACAATAAAACAATCAAAGTGCCTAGAAAATCGATGGAAACCAAACGTAGCAATAGCTCCAAGTAGCTGGAGTTGAAGTTGGAGTTTGAGGCTGAGTTGGAGTCGTCCGGCCACTTTGTTCGGCCAACAGCAAATGGAAATTCAATGTGAAGTGTGCGTATCAGCGACTGTCGCACTGCAGTGCATCCCAGAGCCCAGATCCCAGCTCTCCAGACTTCAGACTCCAGACTCCAGGCAGCAGGCAGCCAGGCAACCACCAGGCTCCAGATCCAAGGGACCCAAGACCACACACTTGAAGGGGGCAGCGAGGAAAGCGGGATTCTGCGGTTCGGTTCCACACAGACACTTGACTTGGTCGAGTTAAGGATGACAGCGTGCACCAATTTTTGGGAAACTATCGCTGGGAAATCTAATAGAAATTTAAATGGAATTTCATTTAATTTTTTAAATGTTAATGATTCTCCGTGACTTTAGTCCTTAAATTTGTATCTTGTGCAGTTTCTTTAGGAGTCTCTAAAGCATCCTAAAACTTGTTTATATTTCGAAGAAGTTTCTCTTATTGTTAAAGCATTTTAGAACTATCATCTCTTAGACCGCGGGGGCAACAAAGTAGCATGTAAATGGCTGCAAGGCAGTCTAAGAGACCTTTTCACACCTCCCACACCCACACACTTGTGCCACCGGGGGTTGGCATAGTGTCAAGTGGTTGCCAGTGGCTCCACGACTCCACTATCCATGTGGGTGTTAATTACTCATCTTTCCGGCTCAGAGGCAGCCCCATTGCCATCATCATCTGCATCAGAAGAACTTTATGTCAACCCGAATCCGGGGATCACGAAGAGTATTTTAATACCCGGTAAAAAGAAGAGTATATATAGTATAAGGTTAAGATAACCTATGTCAATCCAATCCCAATCCCAAAAAAAGACTAACAATTAGTTATCTTAAAAAAAAAAAAATATAAACAATTTCTAAACCACCCCCAAAAGTAGGCAACTTTTTCCAGAGACTCCTAGCGAGTATCTAATTGTCGGGGCCTCTGACTAATGCTTCTTGTTTGCACTTCCTTGGGGCCTTTCAGCTAAGAGTGCAATCAACTCTACCGCTGCTGCCATCGCCTGGCCATAAAAGTTGCGCCCCGGACAGTTTGAACAGACATTTTGGACAGTTTCGGACATTTGGAACAAGTTGAGGCGAGCAGTTCAAGGAGACCGCTCCTTGCCCAGCCCGCATCCTCTTCTGATCCGATCCGAAGGGGATTGGGCTGGGGTTGAGGTTGGGGCTGGGGACACAGTTAAGGGACATCAAACAAAAGTTGAAGGGATTTGCGACCCGAAAATGGCAATGCCTGGCCGCTCTCCTTGCCTCTGCCTCCATTGCCTATTTGACTTGGGCTCAGATTCGTTTTCGGCATTTTCGCTTTTTGATCATTTTTCAAATGCAGGTACAGCCAGGCCAAGACGGTTCCGTCGTGGCTTGGTTGGTGTCTCTCTTTTTTTTTTTGTTTTCTGATGATGGGGGAATCGGGAAGTGTTCCTGCCTGCCGCCTGCCTGCATGACAAATTATTTGAAGCCTTTACTTTTGGCTAATTTATGGTGTAAAGTGTTCAGGAAATTACTGAGAGTTAAATGATTTTTATGAAAATTAGTGAAATATAGTTATAGTTTCTTGCGGTTGAAGGTTGGTTGTAATAATATAAATAAGCCAGAGCTTAAAAAATTAAAATGAATATGCAAGTGGAAAAATATGAAGTGATTTAATATTTAAATTTTAATTATATTAATAGACAATAAAGATGGCAAAAGATATCGATATATCTACACTTTTGCTATATTTATAAAGACTCGATATATGTACGATAAATCGATAATCTGTTTAATACATCGGAACTGTCCCTAAACTTATTTTAAATAATTGTTATTGGTGAACAAAATATATAAAGTTGTTATTAAAAATCTAGTTTTAAATATCCTAAAAAAAATAAAAATAAATTAAATGACGTTTATCGGTTTTTTTGTTATCGATAATATCGAGTCTTTATTTTATTAAATTATTTATTTCGAAAATAAAATAAGCAGGTTATCAGAAAAGTACTTTTAAATATGTTTTTAATACAATCTTTGGATAATACAAATTAATTAAGTTGCATTCAATATGATAATAACTAAAATACGTAAGATTTTTTTCATTACGTCTTTATGGGTGAATAATTTGAGCTGCGATGAAACCTTCATCAGTAGAATATATTTAAAATCTTCCGCATTGCATAGAGTCCTACTGTTATGCCGATGGGTATTTTCAGGTCGCTCCAGAAGAGTTTTTCGGATCCAGATCTACTTACAAATGTGCATGGACATATCTCTAGATTTTTGTATTCTTCATTTTTTACTCTGCAAGTAGAGCAGTATTCACCCTTGTGTTTCTTTTCCAAGACCAGATTGCAGCCTGTAAGGGGCGACCAAGCACAGCAGATTTCGTTACCGGCTGCTGCAATTATACCAAAAGATATATATATATATATCCAAATAATAGATAATATATTCGGTAAACAGCACTCTTACCTATATCTATGCCATGAGGAATGCAGGCGTTTACAAAGTTGGTCATCGGCGCTTTCTCGTATTCATATTTTCTGAGAGTTGGACTTCTCACTGTGGCGCCCTCTCTTTTAAAACAACTGTATCCGGTTTCCTGTTCAATCTGACAGAGTTTCACATGCTCTTTCGCACAGCCTCCACATTTGTAAGGGGAATCACTACATAGGGCCAAATGATTTAAACCAAGAAGTATATATATTAATATGTAAACACAGTTGTGCAACATTTTAGATATATTTCAACACTAAACTCAAATTTGGCTTGTATTTTGTGAAGTCATTTTTTTCAGAAGCTTTTCTCAGTGCCAACTGGAGTGACATTTTCCTCAAAGAAAATTGCCACTCAAAACGACACGGGCACTTCCGTCAGGCCCGTGAAGATGGTGAACAAACTAATCAGAGCCCACGATATAGTAATGTATCTGGATCGGGAGATGGGTATGGGAGTGGGTAGGGGTATGGGTATGGTGTATGGGTATGGGTATGGGTATGGGTGTGGGTATGGGAATAGTCATGCAAGTGGCAATGAAGATGGAGATGCAGCAGGAGCTAAGGTCTCTAATAGACCATGGGTCTGAACATCATTTCGCTTTCAGCGGCTCGCCGCAGTCATGCCACAGAAATTGAAATGAAAATTGCAAAAATCTTTAGCAGCAGCAGCAGGAGGAGGAAAACCACCAGCCAGGCGGTGGCACGGCGGCTAAACAACTTCATCTGTTCGAGAATTTAAAAATGAATTTCTCCAGGGCGGAAGAAGAGAGAGAACCAGAGCTCAGATGTTCAGATGTTCTACTAGAGAGGATCCAAGGAGAAGGAAGAACCAGCGCAGGAGGAGTTGGCAGAGGCAGCGGAGCGAGCCCAAGATTGACACAAACCAATTAACATTTGTTCCTTTTATTTCTGGTCTTTGGTCTCTGAATTTATCGCACGTTTGACTGCGTTTACCAGTCAGATCTGTCCGACTTGAACCACGTTTTGCGCTTTACAACTCTGCTCCTCCTCGCTTCCTCTGCAAGATTGTTGTACCCTGGGCCAGCCAGCCAGGCAGCCCTCCGATCTCTCTGGCCGGACTAATCCATTTATCTATGCCCATAACTCTTAAAATAGCCTGGAAAATTTGCACCACAATTCTGTGGATGCCTGTGGCCGGGGCCAAATACCGAAAGACGTTTAAAATGCACTAATTACCCATGAGGTTTCTTCAGTTTCTCTTACTTACTTACTTTACTTTTTTTTTTAACCACTTTTCTTTTATTTTTTGTTAGCTTATTTTGTTGTATTTTTTTTATGCAGATTACAGCGCTCTCGGGACCGACACTTGGCTGTCCATTTGGAAATTTAACGCGCTTATCTGAGCCCGACTGCCAAGACATCCCGGCCAGATAGGACACCGGGCAGGGAAGGGACTCCAGTCTGGGTCTGGGTCTGGGTTTGGGTTCCTCCAAGAAGTCGAGCGTAAGGCAGGCAGCTCGAAAGATAACCAACATCGGGCTAATTAAAATTATATATAAAAAGAAAAGAACAAGTAAAATGAAAAGGCAGTGAATGGATCAGGAACTATGCTAAAGTTCTGCTTAAGAATGTTAAGCAGACAAAGTGGGATTTGGACATAATGAGAAAGGAGCAAAGCAAAGCAGGCAGAAGGACTTAAGTCTCTGATTGACAAAAGATCTACCTGAAAGAATTTGCAAAGCTACAGGGGGAAATGATAGCAAAATTAATCTGAGTTAAAGGGATTTTAAGGGGAGAATTTAGAGAACTAAAAAAAAGTCATTAGAAATCCTAAAGAAACTGCTAATACAATTTATTTGTTATTATTATTTATTTAATTATTTTTGAAAGGTATTTAAATATTATAAAATGTATTTTACTTCTTTGAAAAGGTATTTAAATAATAACACACATTGTCCAAATATAGAAAAGACTTTATCTCTTTATATACATTTTACATTTTAATATTTACAATTGAAATAATATTAACTAATGTTTATATTTACTTTTTATTTCAGGTAAGCAACCCTTATATAGGAAGTATATTTATCATTTAACCATGTAAGTTTAACTGTAGAGTTTACTATTTATTCTGAAGTATTTTTCAGTAAGTTAAAATTCACCTAGAGTCACTTATATTCTTAATTGCTCAAAAATATATAGAGACTTTATTAATTTATCATTTATTTATTTATTTAATTCTATATAGAATTTACCAATCACTGAAATCAAATTCTTGCAAATTTTCACACATTTCCGTGACTTTTTATTGTTCTCAATCAATACCATATATACAATGCAATTTTTCGAGTTAACAAACTATTTGAAAAAAAAGGAAAACTAACTCGGTTTTACTTGCTTCTACATGAAGCCGTAAACTGGATAATTTCATTAAAGCAAATGGCACTTATTGTAAAACACAAGCAAGCACTTGGGGCGGAAAAAAAATCTATCTCAACTTTTGCCACTTGTAAATTATGCAAAAAGGTCTTCATGAAATTGCAAGCAGCTGCTCTTTCCGCAGTTGCAATTTCGCCCCTTTTCCCATTTTCCGCATTTTTTTCCTCCTCCTCCTTTTTTATATCCTGCTTTCGAGAGGATGTTCTGTGGACCAGCCCGGCCCATCCCATTTAATTAGCCATTAAGTTTTATTGCGCGCAATTTTGTTTAATTTGCTTTAAATACAGCAAAAAAAAAACAGAGGAAGATACCAAAGAGCAAAGGAAAAATAGTAGTTGCTACTTGGGTGGGCGGCAAGTTAAAAAAAAAGGAATAAAATGATAGAAAAACTAGGGAAAATGTGGAACTTCATGTTGAACTACTTTGAGTGGACCATTATTGCTTCTCCTTCGGCTTTGGCGAAAGAATTGGATATTCTCTCTGTTTTTTTGTGATGGCTTAAATGTTTGCTCTGTTTCGAAAGCGAAAATGTAAAGTGGTATTTGTAGATGAAATTACATGATTATGGGATCAGGATTCTATTTATTTTTCCATAGAAGGATTTTAGTTGACACAAAGAGAATTATTGGAATACAATTGGAATATTTTAAAGAGGCAAGAAAATTGCCGGATATTTATATTAATACTTAAATAATATACTAATATTTCTGTACTTAAAATTAGTATTAATATTAATAGTTAAAACCTTAAATACATTGCTTTTTTATTTAAGCAAAATATATAAAGTTTCCTGTCTTGTCTAAATAACATTAACATCTCCCTAGAAAAAAAAAGAACCTTATGTCCTTGTCCTTTGCTGATCTCTCAATTGCCTTGTCCTTTGGCATATTTAAGAACATTTTCCTTTGGTTTCTTTTCTTTTCAATTTTCCTTCCTTAGTTTTTTTCTTGACTTTGACTGGTGCATTTCCTGCTTTTTGCTGGCCCAGCCCCTTTGGCCTTGTTTCTGTGCATTTAACATGGAAATTGACCCTCTTAGACGGCATGGCACAGTCAGCATATGGAATTTCCTGGTGCAATTGTCTGAGAGTCCATCGCACAGCCCTTTTTACTGCTCTTTTTTTTATTTTTTCCAACCTCTAGTGCAGTTTTCATTTTCTCTTTTTTGGGGATGGCAGCAAGCATAAACTTTTATACGCAAATTTAATTTTATCGCTTATTGGAAAATTCTGCGCGTGCAAATCCAATTTCCCAACCCGTTTTTTTTCGGAATTTTATTTTAGTTTGTTTGAAAGTTAAAAATTTATTATTGTACTGCTGAGGGGGGAAATTGTTGTGTGCGCGGTATTTTTTTGCGTGGAATTTCTAGGGGAAAAGTTCGTCTAACAAAAGTTGATGGTTAAATAAGGAAATAGAATGGAAGCGGCGGCACCTTAAAATAGTGACAGATAAATTAAATTTAAATGGGATTTTCTTTAAAATAAAATTAAATATATACATATTTTTTTAAATTTTAGTTTTCTTTTTAAATACTGACATCCTGTCTCAAAGCAGCTTGTTTTTTTTTAAATCTTAACCTTTTCCCTGTAAAAAAGTCAAAGCTAAATTCAACTTAAAGGGGATTTATTTTTAAATAAAAATTAATGATGAAATAATTATATTTTCTTATTAAATATTGAGATTTAGGAAGGGTTTTGGTGTACTGCCTTAAAGTAGCTCAGTTCTTCATTTATTCATTCCATTTATATTTCCAAAAATGTCTTAATAATTTTTCCAAAAGTTACCACTTCCCCCTCTTTCTATACCTAAACCTTATATCTGGCATCTTGGCCAAGTTGGTAGCAAAACAGTGGTGAGAAGTGGAGGAGCGGCACTTAAAATTCAGGTTCAATAGTCGCTTAAGGGACGCAATGACGACGGCGACGGACGTGTCTGCGCAGCATGTGGCGCGTTCTAAGAACTTGCAACAGTTTGCCGACCGCTCCAGGAGCTGCAGGAGTTTGCTGAATGTCTGACTAGGGAGTAGCCCTTTTTTTAGGAGAAGCTTTTTGATATTTAGAAAATGATACTCTTAATAATATTGCAACTAATATGTGCAACTCTTTCTGCATTTTAGATAGTTAATATATATACTTGTGACATTTTGTAAGTTAAAGAAATAAATTGTTAGTAATTTTTTCAGCTAAAACCTGCAACTATTTCTACACTTGGGCTAAACGATAAATATATTTCCCTTAAAGGGTATTCAAGTCTTCGTTTCTTAAACTTGAAGTATCCTTTCCTGCTGTTGTTGCTGTTGCTTGTTGCTCTTGGCCACCTTGGCACGAATGTCAACTGCACGAAAATGTTGCTGCAACATTGTCGTTGTTGTTGCTGCTACTGTGGTTGCAACTGCCTGCTGCTTTTGGCCCATTCTCCTGCCGCTTCTGTTGGCTATTTCTTTTTTATTTTTCTTCTGTTTTTGTTTTTGTTCTATTGATCGTTAGGCGGTTGCATCTGCAGTTGCTGCTGCTGCTGCTCTTTGGGGTCCCTGGTGATAGCATTTTGCTCCTTGGCTTGTCAAAAGACAACAGCAAGGCTCCTTGTTGTTGTTGTTGTTGGTAGTGCTGGAAAGGTTAACAACATTTTCGTTCGTGCCGCATCTTGATGTTGCTTCCTGTTGCATTTGTTGCTGCCGTTTGCCTTTTTAATTAGCAACTTTTGGGACTCGCGAGCGTCCCAAAGCGATGCAGCTGCCGCTTTGCCGCCGCCGTTTCCATCTCTCGACTCTGTTTGCATTAAGTATGCAGAGTCTTTTGGTCTTCACTCTTGGACTGGCTCCATCTTCGGGTTTCCGCCGACTTGTTGTTCTTGCATTTAATTAAATGCTCATAAGCATGTGACCAGCTCCGAAATGGGGGAAACCTTTTTGGCCTTCGGGCCAAAGCAAAGTCATTGTCTCTGTGGGATCACTTAGGGGGAAGCACAAAAAAAGAATAGAAGGGAATAGATAATGGAAATGGGTATGAGATATAGGTATAAGGTGCTAGAAGTATCTTTTGTTGGTATATCCTTTTGGTTTGGTTTTTCTTTTCTGTAAATAAGGAAACTTATGGCATTAATTCTTTAAAGAATCCTTGGCAAGAAAACCTAACAAATTGAAATCGCTTCTTTGAATAAGAAATATATTGTTTGTATATCTTTGTTTAATTTGAGTTAAAAAGTTCTATGTTTTCATTTATTTTTATAAATTTATGTGTATTCCTTTCTGACTCTTAAGATACTTTTAATATCCCAACTTCTAACTTCGACTTAAAAACCCTAAAAGTTTGACAGCCGCGTCGTGCAATTGTCACATCAACGGCCGATCGGAGCCAGAACAGAACTATTTAATGTCACTTTGGCACTTCCTTAAAAGTCAAGAGAGATCTCCCGTTCCCGTTTCCCATTCCCCGTTCCCCGTTCCCCGTTCCCGTACCGTTTGTCAGAGGTTTCTTGTCGCCTTGTCGCTTCATCGCCGACAAAAATATTTTGCCTCGTTTGGTCTTTTTCTAGTGCTTTTTTGTGAGCTAAGAATTTCTAATTAGTGGCGCCATATTGTTGCACTAGCCAATACATGGCCCCTTCCTTCAACCGGGTCCCCACCTCCCCGTGGCATCCTGCCACCCTTGCACAACAAATGGCCAGCAATCACAGGCTCCTCTAACTGTTTGTCGTAGTTGCGAGACAGTGGAATGAAAAGGGAAAAGAACAGGGTTAAAGGGAAAAAGTTTTAAACATTATTTTAAATTATTTACGCTTATTTGTTATTGTAAATTTGTATTATTAATTGCATAAATAGAATGTTTTAAAATGGAATTGTATTTTCGAAGGTAAAACATACAGAAACATTCCTTAACCTTGTTAGATAAATGGGCCGATAGCACTTTAAACTGATTTTTAATTTGACTTCAGTATATAGTAGTCTCCATACTCTCAGTGTTATTTGTCACGACTCAGGGGTTTCATTTAAATTATTTTTTCTTATATTTTTTTAAATTATTAACCCCACTGTTCTCAAACGAAAGAGATGGCACTAGTCCCCATCGAAGACTTGTTTGCTGCCTTAATTCGACGCAAATAATTTACGAAGAAAGAGACGGGGCTGCACTCCTTCGACTCCTTCGTCCGCCGCCTGCTAATTACGTTAAGCATTCGACGTGACACGCCTCCCCACCTCCTTCTCCCCCTTTGGCGCCTTTCGCTCTCCTCTGGCGAAAATCTGTTATTTTGGTGTTAATTACATGGCATTTTGTTTTCAAAGTTGCTGCGTGAAGTTTACGGTTATGTGCGATGTAAGACAATGGCTGTAAAGCTTCAAAGGGAAAACTATTTAAGGGAAACTGCAATTAATTATATTGAGTAGCTGTAGGGCTTATGTTGCACTTGCTAAACTGTTGTTAAAGCGAAATGCTATAAATATATTATAGGGTATATTTATAGCTTTCATAGCTCCCACATTTTGATTATTTTATCCTGTTTGCAGAAATCATTTTCTTAAAGGCTCAGAAATCGAAATCGTTTTTTGGCAATCAACATTTTTATGAACTTTTGGTTTTGTTTTCTTTTTGTGGGGCCGCCTCTTTCGTTCGCAACTCAAAGTCTCAGCTCATAAATCTCGCGTGCTGGAAATCTCTCATTTCATTTGATTTCGTTTTGTATATAAAGCTATAACGACGTCCCCCCGATAGCCCCTTTCCATGCCAGTTCCCTTTGTTGTATTTCGCTATCAACTGGCGCAGATCGAAAAGTTTGGAAGAAAACCTTTTGCATTTCCAAGTCCAAGTCCGAGTCCCTTCAGTCCGGAACCCACTACAGTCCCCTCCTCCACAACTCCAGCATCTCGCCATCATCATCATGAGCTGCTTGATGTTTTGACCCTTTTCAAGATGTTGTCTTCATTGCGTGTCTTCTGTTGTCTGGATTTGTCTTGAACTTAGGGAAGAAATAAGGAAGCAACAAAGGCTGGAGCCACAATAATGCCGGCTCTTTTTTAGGGAGCCAAAAAATCGCGATAATAATATTTATTTGCTGTTTGCTTGGGCATTGGGCAGAGGGCGCTAAGCGTGCTTCATAATTTATTATTTATTTTCGCTTTTTATGGAGCACGAAAGGCAAACAATCAGGGAACAATCAGAGGAATCAACTTAAATGTGGCAAAATGGTTCGTTAAAAGAGTATAATAATAATAGTAAAAGGGATTGCTGGAACGTGACTGGAATGGGTTCTTTCTTTAAGTGTAGCTTAATTATTATTGAATCATTAAATTCTTCAATTTACTTAAGAGTTTTGAATTCAAAAGAAATTTAAATCGTGCTTTTCTAAATTTTGGGGTGCTTCGGGAATCATTTTTATTTTTTTAAGCTCTAAGAGAGGTCGCTAAAAGTATGACATTTT
The DNA here is from genome assembly GCA_018904565.1 of Drosophila tsacasi. NCBI lineage: Eukaryota > Metazoa > Arthropoda > Insecta > Diptera > Drosophilidae > Drosophila > Drosophila tsacasi. The sequence goes on along the minus strand of JAEIHY010014308.1, from coordinate 30,582 downwards.
TAGGTGCAGAATGGAGTCAAAATGTTTTTTTGTTTATTTTACATCTTTTAAAAAAATATTTCTATATACTACGGGGCTCCAGAAATTGTTTTGGTTGTTAAAACCCTTAAAACGGTGCCTAAAAGTATGCTCTGGACATTTGCTTATGTACGAAATTAAGTGTAAATTTAAATTAATTTATATTTTTAGATACAAATCCTTTGTAGCCCAATTTTTGACACCTTTTGGGTGTTTAAAAAATTTGTTTTTTTTTTTTTAATCTAGAACCTCCAATATAAAAAAAATCATAATAAATTTAAGATCAATCCTGTTGACTCCACTGTAAACTCCATCTCTTTATCTCTCTCTCCCTCTCATTGCCTCCTTTCTCTTCCATTTTGAAACCAACTGAGCTGTCAGCACCTCCCTCCCTCTCCCTCGCACCTGCATTAAATACCACAATGTAATTAACATTACACCCAATTAACATTTCCCGCGGCTGCTAAACTCTGTTTAACTGTTAAACGCTGTTCGAATGTTAAAGACGCAGCAGCTGCTGCTGATGCTGATGCTGCTGCTGCTGCAGCTACTGCAATTGCAATTGCTAGTTGCAAGTTGCAAGTTGCCACTGACAAAGTCAATAAACGCGTTTATTGTCTTAGCCTCCGCACCCCACCGCCCCACCGCCCGCCTTTGGCCTTCTCGTCTCCCTTGTGTACATTGTCTGTGTTGGTGCCAAGAAAAATGTTGCTGTCGCGCCAACATTTTGCCATTGTCTCCCGTCTCTGTCTGTCTGCCCGTGGCTACTGCACACAGCTCCTCTTTGGTTCTTGTGCCAACTTTTGTCCATTTTAAGGCAGCTGGAATGTTGCTCTCTTGTAAATTGTTTAAATAAAATACAAATACAACAACAGGAGAGGACAAGAAGAGCTCGAGCTCCCCATCTAGCTCTCCCTCTCTGTCTCTTTCTTTCTCTCCTTATCTCCCCCCACTAGATTGCTCTCCTATTTGACTTTGTTGTTGTTGTTGTTGTTCTTGCTCTTGGAGCAGCAATCAAACAAAAAGTAGGAGAGCGCATTATTTGCCTTGCTCCTTATGGGCTTAACCCATGTTTGATGCTGTTGTTTTTGTTGTTGTTGTTGCTGTATTGGGTGCGGAAATGTTGCACCTGCTGTTAAAAATGCTAACAGCGTGGGGGATTAACATTAACAGCGTGGGGGCCCCATGATCGTGGGCAATGTTAACGGGACACTGTTGAGCTAAATGCATCCGATTGGAAAATTTATAATTCTTATTGGGCATGTATTTCAATGTAAGCTTTTTACACAGCAAATAATGTTTTGGAGATTTTAATACAATAATTTTATTACCAATATGTTGGAGAATAATTTTAAAATTATATCTTGAAGGGGTTTATTTAATTATTTGTATTTTCTTTATTTATTTGGATTTAAGACAAAACTTTGAATCTCATTAAAAGAGACATTTGTATTTTAAAATTATTCAATCCAAAATACACTTATTAAATCAAGTTACTTACAAGCTAATATCACAAAGAAAAACCCTTATGGGCACGTGCTGGCCACGGGGACATACACTTATACATAAACCCACACATGTATGTAACTCGAAAACCCTTCTAATTCACATTCTCATCTGGCTTGGAGATAAAGTTGCTGCTGCTTTAATTAGAATTCCGAATTCCGTTTCAAAGGAAGTTGGCGCTTGTGCAGACAGTATTAATATTTATGGTCTAGTCTGGAGCGATGATGGATCACACGAGCGACGAATGCCTGATGAGCTGCAGTCGTCGCCGCCAATCTCGGAGGCCCCATCTACACATCTTCTGTTGGATGTTGTGCCACGTTCCAAGCCAAGTGCACGCAATCTTTCAGTTGTCGGAGGTCATTCCTGGGAAGAACATTATCTAATGATGATGACGATGATGATGGTGGTGATGGTGCCCACGATGGGGATGATGATAATGCCTTTTCCACATAAAATCGCACAAAATCTCTTCTCAGGCTAATATCCTCGCCTCCAAACCAAAAGGCTAACCCATAATTTATGTGCCTCAAATTCAATTTTCATTCAGTAGAAATTGCTCAAAAATTCCCTGGGTGGTCGGTCGGTCGGTTGGTTGGTCGTTTGGTCGCTCCCTTGAACCCAAGGAAGTTAAAAACTTGAACCAGAGCCAAATGTATAGACAACGTCTGTCTGGGATTTGCGAGGACCTTAGAAGGAGTTTTTATTGTCTTTGGGTTTGGTTTATGCTTTTGTTATGCCGCACTTCTTGGGACTCCATGGCGGATGAGTCATATATCCTGGGAGGGCTAATATCGCTGGTACTATGGGCGCTATTCCTATTAAATTTTAAAGAATGTTTAATTAATTATTCATCTTTATTTAAATAAATATTTCTTTACATTTATGTGAGATGGAGGTATTTTTTATATAATTTTAAAAATTAAAGCTTGAGGAAATCTCTGTAAGATATTTAGATTATTTATTTTGAATACTTTCACTTAGATAATTAGATTCCTATTTATTTTTAATACTTTAATTTAATAAATTTATTTTTTAAATATAATAAAGTGTATAAATAATTATTTTTATAACCATTAAAGCCACAGTTTCAAGTACACATACTCCTCTTTCCACTGTTCTTGCCTTAATGCACATTTGAGAGTCTCTTTTTTAGCCTGGCCAAAATATGCTACCAAAAGGGCCCACACACTTAGTTCGGAATCCTTTTCCGCCCGCCAGTCAGTCATTCAGTCACTCTGTCCACTGGCAACCCCTTCCGTCAGTCAAACAGTCATTCAGTCAGTAGCGCCATTCCGCCAGTCACTCATAAATTTAAACGCCCGGCGCCAGATCTTTCCTTTCTTTTCAGTTTTATATTTTATTTTTTTGCTTCCCCTTTTACTTTTTGCAGTGCGTGAATTTCACACCTTTTTCCGTAGTTGTTGGTTTCCCTTATTTTTTTGTGTCGCTGCTAGTTGCGGGTGAAGTTAGATTGTGAAAAGGAGGGTTGAGGGGAAGACCGACAAAATTTCAATAAAACGCAGACGTCAACGGAAAGAGTCGGATGACTAATGCACTGCTGCAGTATGTGTAAGTGCACTGGAAACAAATGGTAAAGTAAGCAGTAATTTCGAAATTGAGGTTCCTTTAATATATTGGAAGAGTTCTATATGTATACTCTTATTAAGTTATTATTAAAATGGATAAATAACTGCCGTATTAATTTATATATTTACATAGAATAAATAAAACATTTTGTTTTCGTTTCTCATAGACTTTACAATCGTAACTACACAACTTAAAACCCTTTTATATCATTTTTTGTGTAGTTAAATAGAAAATCTTTAATTCTTTTTAATTCCCTAAAATCCCCTCCAACTAGAAACCCCCACTTTTCTGCCAGTGTGTGGTCTGAAGTGCAGTTTTGCTACGAATCTGTTTCCCAGGCTACGCAATTTTGCATTTTTATGTCGTTCGCTTTACGCTCTTTGAGCTTGAGCTCTCAGTTAATGGTCATTTATATGTGAGCTCTGGTTTTTGCTTTGCCTTTTTCCAAATCAGTCAAAAAACGTTGGGTCTGCTAATGCGAGTGCAGTTCCAGGAACTCTGAGCCAGGGACCAAGCGACACTTGGTCCCGACACCCCCGACACGGTTCGCTTTTTAGTTTTTCAACTTGATTTTTTTTTCTCTGATTTTTTAGACCAGCATACACTGCTCAGGTTTCAGTTTCAGGTTTTTATTATGGCTCGCAATACTTTTTTTTGTGGATTGGATTTTTGTTTTTATTTTTGTATATTTTGTTTTTGTTCCTTATAGCTTTTTGTCTGCCTTTTGTTGGGCTTAGCACGAACTGCATTTAATGGCAAGGAGTAGGGATCCCACTCCTGCTCCCACTCCAGCTCCTCAACCTCCTCCTCCGATTTTCATTGTAAATGAAGTGTCAAAGACTTTAAATAGCTTTTGATGCTACTGGTGAATGGAGCTGTTCTTTCTCAGAGCTCCGCGTACAAATCTCCAGGCAAGAGCTGCCCTTTGTTGCTGGGATTTCGCATTTAGTGGGAAATGCAATTAGCTGGGGATATAGACGAGAGGTTTCTAAGTAATTGTACAGAGGAAAATGTGCTTGGAGGGGAGGCTACTCTGTTGCGGGTAAATGTTTGCTGAACAATTGCGAAAAACCAATTAGCACAGGGGAAGTGTTTGGGATTTTTTTTGTCAATAGTTAAACAGTGTTTTTAGTCAATTCTATTGCTGTGCGTAAATACAATTGAAAAATTTCATTAATATACTGTTGATATTTTTAAAAGAATTTCTTAAATGTCAATAAAATGATTATAATTGTAAAAACATTCTATCAAACCTCTTTATCACCTTAAGCCTCCATCAAAACCTCTATCCAACCCATCATATTCGACTTCACTTCATCTTCTTCCCCTGTTTGCCTTTGTTCTTATTGTTAATTTTTGTTTGTCAAATATTTTTAAAGTTGATTTTTTGGCGAAGCTTCCTTGACAGGTTGCTCTCCGTGCTTCAGACTTCAGACCGACTGACGACTGCTGATGGGTAAAAACAAAAAATAAAGCATAAAAAAATACAAATAAATAAAATAAAACAAGAAGAAAAACATGAGCTTTTTTACCTTTTTGTTGTTGATGATGTTCTCTTGTTGGACACTTGAAACCGGCAGCTGTCGCACTTCACTTCACTTTGCCATATGAACACCCTTCTCTCCAGGCATCTCCTTCTTTTAAAATCCACATATTCCCCCCAATAAGTAAGCCCATATGCATATTAAATGCTTTATAAAAAGCTTCCGTATAGCCTTTTTGCAAATATTTACAGTTGGCTTTTATTTAATTACGCCAAAGACAATACAAAAAAAAGTGTGTGTGTAATAAAAAAGTAAACTGATAGCGTGGAAGCTTGAAGTTGATGCACGGGGGAAAATAATAATACATTTACTTCATAATATGGATTTATCAGACATAAAAAAGTACATTTTATTTATGAAACAAAAATTCTATAAAGAAATAGAAGGATTCAAAAATGTATTAAGCATATTAGGTTTTAACAGAATATTCTTTTTCTTTTAAACAAAATCAATACATATTTAAGATTTTTTCAGTGTTGTGGCTCCCAAACTGTGCTTGAGCTTGTTGTTCTTTTTTTCTGCATCGTCGTTGTTGTCATTTGTGATGTATCGTGTGTTGAGCTTCGCCTGACACTGCGGTAGGTTGTTTGGCTTTTCAGATATATGAACTTATATTCGTATATATTTTTTGTTCTTTTTTGTTTTATTTTTATTTTGGCCATCTGTCGTGCTCAAGTGGAATTTTTGTCGGCTGATGAGGAAGGTGATGACGAGGCGGCAGGGAAGCGTGTGAATGAATTCCTGTTGTTCTCAGCTGCCTGCGGTTTCTGTGGTTAGAACAGAAGCACTTTTGGTTTTGGCTCTTGGTTTATGGTTAAATGGGGAAAGCGAAGGCCTTAAATACTAACTAGATGTAGATACTATGACATAACGAAGGTGTGTGGTTTAATGTTGGGGTCTGTCATGCAATTGGAATGCCAGGAATGCTTTTTGGCACATTTATTGCCAAATTTTATCTGAAGGTGAATTTTTGTTATCAATAAACGATAGGTTATCGCAAAATTTTAGTACTTTCAGAAGCAGAAGATAGCTAAAGTTATTAATCAATAGTTTGTCAACATTTTTGGCAACTATTTTGATATGAGTAATGGCTACTTTCTAATAATTTGTATTAATTTATACAGACATTAGTTTTTAAAGGTGATTTTCTGAACAAAAATATTAGAACGGATCTAATAAGGCTTAAATATTTTATATTAAATTAATAATAATAAGTGTTGTGGCTACTTTCTGATAATTTTTATCAATTTTTACATTTTCATCATTATCACTTTTTATTTACTTTATTTTTTAAACGAATATAAAAGAAAATATATGAAATCTTTGAAATAAAATATTATTTGCTAAGTTATTGCTACTTTTCCATATTTATTATTAATTTACACAGACATTCGATTTGAGATACGATTTTCCGAACAGAAATATTTGAAAAAATATATTCAAGCTTTAATTCGAGATTAATTGTTATATATTTTAAATAAATTCGTTTTTAATATCTCAAATAAATTATTACTTGTTTATTCCTGCATCAAATGCATCGTTTTTAATTTTAATAAAATGCTTTTTCGACTTAAATCTAAATCTATTCCCCTCTTAATGTCTTAAAGGACTCACTAATGGCAGTCATTAATCTTGGGAAAACCCAACTTCATTTTTTGTTGTATTTTAAAGACTTTTTTCTCGAATCTTGCCAGGAATCAATATCTTTCTACTTATTTTTTCTGGAACCACCTTGGCTGGCATCCATATCCCCCCAATTGATCTGGCATATAGTTAAAGCTCGCAGCTCCCAATCTGCATCGGGCCCTAAACTGCGGCCCAACCCAATGTCGATATTTTTCCGCTTTTCCTTTTTCATTCCCGCTTCCCTTTGGTATTATATATTTTTTTTTTCCTTCCTTCCAGCTGCTGATCAATCGTACAATTGAGTAAAATCCTACTTTATTTGCAGGAAGGCAGCGGCAGCCACATCGCCTGTTGCCAGTTGCACGCTGCACGTTGCCTGTTGCATGCGGCAAAGCTGCAGAGTCCCCGTCCAGGGCTTTTGTTGTTTTAATGGCTTTCGCTAACATAAAAACCATTAAGATAACATTTTTATAGGATTTCAATGGCAGTCACGGCAGGAGCAGTCGCAGAAGCAGCAACAAAGAAGCTTTTGCCCCGGCATTGCCTGTTTTTTATGGCCAGCTCTCGACGAGCTCCGGCTGGGGCTGGCTGCAGGGCAACTTGTGCCGCTGCCACAAGCCAAACACCAAATGTCATTGACTATCAATAGAAGATGCTGCTGCAATGCTGCACTGCTGCACTGCTGCTCCAGAGTCCGCAGCCAGATTCAGGCTAAGAGCCGGGCCCAAAGCCCGGCCCAATCCCTCCCTGCGAATGGCAACAGGTTGGGCCTAAGCCCATGGCCTTTGTTTCTGGCCCTACGCGGGCTGTGCGCTTATTAAACACAATATTTGTTGCAAGTTGCAAGTTGCTGATGCTGCTGCTGCTCCACCATTGCTACCATAAAGCGCGATTTATTTTTGTTGATTTTTTGCGTGCTCTGCGCCGCTTTGCCGGGTGCTTACACAAAGAAAAAATGATTAAAAATGATTAAAAATCAAATTACAAATAATATTACGCAGGGATAAATACTAAAAATCGGATCAAATATTTAATTACACAAGGAAAACTATTAAAAGTTAAATCAAAATTATATTACACAGGAATAAATATTAAAAATTATATTATACAATTTGGAAAACAGAGTAAAATTTATATAAACTATTCACAAGCTTTTTTAAATTCAAATAATTTGTTTATTTACGAAAACAATTTATTCTTCTTTGAAAAATTCATGATTACAACTTAAGCTTATTTCATAATTTTCCGTAATTTATAAATAGTCATTCCGTATTTTTTCTAAGTGCAGAAGGTGGTGTAAGTGGTGGGGGTCTTTTTTTACCCAAAAGGGATTTTTCTCATTTTTTACGTAGCTAATTTTTTCTTGTTTAGCTCTCACTTCCTACTTCCAGGTTGTTTTAGTTTTTTTTTTGGGTGCCCAACCCTCTTACTCGAAATACTCTGCTAGAGTCACACTTTTTCAGCCGCATTTTGTAGCCTGGGCCAAAGGAGCAGGAGTGCCCAACCCTCTTACTCGAAATACTCTGATAGAGTCACACTTTTTCAGCCGCATTTTGTAGCCTGGGCCAAAGGAGCAGGAGTGCTCTGTGAAAATCCACCATCCACAATACCCAATTCCCCAATCTCAATGCCACTCGATGATGCACTACGGATCCGGCCACAGCCACTGACTTACACAGTGGGAAGGAAAAGGATTTTTGGGTTATAATTATTGAGGGATTTTGAAGGATTTATTTAGTAGAATTTTCTATTCTTCAAATCCATAAAAAAATAATGTACCTTAAAATGAGCTGGAAAATTTCGATTCAAGGTCTAAAATGATCTTACTATCCTGCAGTGATATTTGTCCTATACTTGAAAACATTTTTAATTGCTTAAGATTAGCTAAGTTTTTTTAGGGAACATTAGCTTTACTTATTAATATTGTAGTATTTAAAAAAAAGAGATTATATTACGAGATAAAAAAATAAAGGTAAATACACTATTAACTGATTAAATTCATAAATTTAAAGGTTTTTAAATGTCATAAAAATAGCCTCTAATTGTAGGAATTTCTATTAATTTTAAAATTATTTTATTATTACTAAATTGAATAGAAAACCCACAGTGCAAGCACTTCCACACACTTTCAACAAATCGCTTGGCATTCTTTTGTTTTTATTTATTTATTTTCTTTGTTTTTGTTTTGCCATCTATCTGTATCTCTAATGCCTGGCAATTGTTGCAACTTCTTCCTGCGAGTTGGGCAACGCTTTTCATTTCTTTTATATATATTTTTTTCTATTTCTTTTTGGGAGTTAGTACTATCCCTCCGGTTCATTGTCCATTATGCAGCATTATGTGATGCAGCTGCCTTGAAATACTCGTACTTGCTGCCCTTTTTGCATTGGGAAGCAGCATCAGCAGCAGCAGCAACAAACACATAAATTGCATTTGTCGGTTTGTTGTCGTTTTCATAAATAAGATAAAGATAAACGACCAAGTTGCATATTATTTGTAATTGCATTTCTTCTCCTCGCCATGCTGCCGGGATCTCTCCTCCAACAAGACTGTCGGCCATTGATATGGCACTGCGAAATGTTTTCCAGTATTCTGAATTTATTATTGACCAGCGCGAATCTCTAATGGGGCAGTCAGGAGCATCAGCTACAGGCGGAGGGGAAGGAACAGCAAATATCTTTAATAAGATCCGTGGATGGAAAGCGAATGGAGGAAATTGTTGCCGGTTGGGATGGGAGTCCGAGAGACGGGATATAGAAGCCTCCAGTGTATCAATTAGCAAAGCAAATTACTTTTATTTGTCGTACATATTAAAGGAAAAATTTATTAGACATTTTTATACCATTAAAGTTTTCTAAGATTCTATTATTTTTAAGAAATATAATACACGCCTTAAATCTTCCAGAAAAATACATATTTTGAGATTAACAAAGCAAAAGTATTAGACAATGTTTAACCACAACTTCGAGATTAATTTAAGACTTTTATAAAAATATGTTTGCTTATTCTTTTGCTTACTTAAAAAAAGAAGAGACATAAAATGTATAAAATAATATAATAAGGCAATTTTAACCATTAATTCTTTTCCTTATTTAGATCATTATGAAATTTATAAATAAAAATGATATTTCCATTTACTAAGGTTTAAGGATTCTACAAATCTTTAAAAATGTATTCCCTACTTTCGTCTCCCTTTTTAAATACATACGATTTTTTGTCATTTTGTGGAGTCTCATAAATTATAGTTTCCCAATCTTTGGCAATATTTCTTCTCATCGTTATATTTTTATACACAAAAAAATACAATTTAAAACCAATTCCGTTTTATTGACTCTTTATCTAAGCCAATGCAGACTATAAATCTTGTATTCATTTGAGGGAATATTTTTTGGTTTGTTGCAAAACTGCATGGAACAATTTTGCATAGGGCTGAGTCAACCGAATCAACAATTTGTTGGCTTTCCTCGATCCGCGGACGTTGGGCGATAATAAAAGCAGCAAATATACACCAGCTACACCTGGACTCTTGGTTATATATATACTAGTATATATATATATATATACCTATATGGCTTTCATATAGTCATGAAAACAATATCAAGCAACTCTGCCAATATTGTGGGCACTCAAAAGCTACTCTTTGCTTTTGGTAAAGTATTTGGCATTTTTTAAAGAATTTTTGTTTTTATGAATACATCATTTCAAAGGAATCAATAACTAATTTAAAATTCTATTTTGAAGGCTAAAATAATTTTTTAATTAATTAATATCTAAAAGACTTTATACATACAGCTTTTCTTTTAAAGCGCTAAATATTTAACCTTAATCTTATAAGAAATTCATTATAATTATAAAATTTGCCTTCTTGCAACACTTGTGTCATCAAAAAATATTTTTAAAAACTGTTTTCAAAGTGGCTTGGCATTCCCAGAATTTTTCCCAGAGCAATGCATCTTCGGTTTCCCTTGGTTTCCCTTCCTTTTTTGCAAAACTGTTTGCAAAATGCCTTTTGTTGACTTGACTGAGTGGAGTTGTGTCCGTTCGGTGTTCAGTGCTCAGTGTTCCAGTGTTCGGTGTTCTGTGTTTTGTGTATTTACCGCGTTGTTGTGGACTTTCAGCGTTTTAGCGTAGGCTAAAACAACACCAAGAACAAGGGCGACAAGAATTGACGGCGCCGTTGCCGTTGCCGTTGCCGTTGCCGCTTTATTATGAATTATGGCCACGTTGACAGTTTAGGACCAGACGAGGGCGTGGAAAACTTGACAGATGCGCACACAGAATCCAGAGAATGGGGATCCGATCCGCAATACTATATGCATATATAATACAAACATCCCAGGGAACAGCAGAAAATCTTGGCAAATAAAGACCTATTCCTGGTATCGGCCAAGAGCCCTGGCGTGGCTCAACTTCTTATTAATAATGTGATAAAACTGTCAGACGACCAACTGGGGGCCTCCAAAGATATTTCCATTCGCTGCGTTTTTTGTGTGTAAACTCTCGCAATCCATTCCACTAAATTAAGCAATTAATTTCCCATTTATATAAGCCGACAACTACAACTTCAACTATAAATTATTTTTTGTATATGTATCCCCCTGAGATTAGGCCAAAAATAAAGAGTTATGTCCGCTGCTGTCACAGCGAATTATGATGGCTAACAGAAAAAGAGGAAAAACAACACAAATATTCAAACATTTTTTCATAACAAAATTGGTAACTTCAAAGTCAGTCAATTATGTCCTAAGCATTTTTAGTGAGCTAACCGATTGTGACTGGCAACGCATGGCAGATAAAGGAAATCGAAAGTGATTCAGAAGGGGTTTAGGGGGTTAATCTAAGCAATATTTAGAAATTAAATGAGGCCTTTAAGGATTTTTTGTAGAAGCTTATAAAGAAAAGAAAAAATATTTGTAGAATATATTTAGATGTTTATTTTTTTGACGTTTAAAACGTATTTAAAAAAGGTTATACTTGACTATGTTGTTTACAATTTAATAAAAGTCTCGACAAGCAGCCCTTAATATTTTCAAGCAGCCCTTAAATATTTTTAAATATATTTAACAAACTCCTGATAATTTTACCAGAGCCTAACACCTGTTCTTTTCTTTCTCTTTCATTTCAGGTGAGCTAATAATCGCTTTTCGTAAGCATTATGTGTGTTATGTTCTGCCTTATTCCTTTGTACATAAATCAACAACAAAACTCTGGGTAAGTCTGATGACCTCCAAAACTCATTAGTTCGTTTTACTCTCCTTTCGCTTCCTAATTACATTCGGCTCAGAAAAATATTAAATGCAATTTCATTCTCATCATTTCCGAGATGAAAATACTGTGTTTCCCCTGTCTCAGTAACAAAAAAAAAAAAACCTAATTGAAATTACGTAACGTTCATTGACTTTAGAAAATTTCTCGGTTAACTTTTAGGGTACAAAAACCTTTTGTGCACATATTTATTTGTGGTCACCGACTTGTCTTGGATTTTTTGTCTTGGTTTCTTTTTCACTTTTTATTATTAGCTGGACCTCGTATTAGGCGGCTCTTTGTCCCGAGCGGCGGAGGAGCCGGGGCCAAGACCTGTAATGTAATCGCATTAGCGAGGCTTTACTGCCGTCTTCTGGCCAATGCCAAATTAGCCATGAATGAGCCGAACAAGAGAGAGGGAGAAAAAAAGCGAGCCTGACTACGAAAAAATAGATTTCATTTAGACACGATCATTGGCCATAATAATATGAGGAATATCTGGAAATTAAGAAGCGGCGAACGATCTCGGTAATGACAGTGGACAAGAACTTGACGGCTGAGCAAAATATAAGCTGATAAGAGTCAGGAAGCCAAAAGAATTGACATTTGGCCAGGACTGGTGGAGATGGGGAAGCTGGAGAAGACAGTAGTCACTACTTTGATGATGGAAGAAAGTGGAAGAGGAGAAATCAAAGAGCCTTCTTTAATGAGTCCTTATTTTTTATTTAGTTGAACTTGCTTAATTTGTATTATTTACTATTGCAAAATAATTATAAACAAAAGGATTTTCTCCTTTGAAATGATATTGAAAATGTATTATATAATATTATCAAAAATTAATTATATTATAGATTTTTGATAGGTAAAACTGTTAAAGTCATTGATATAAAACTTTAAAATGTACTTAATGTATGGACATATTTATTTCATAATCAGTATTAATAGCTTGATTTTATTTACTTTGTAACCATTTTCCAACCATAAAACTCACTTAATTAATTATTCAAAAAAAATACCCAATCTTTTAATCATTTATCAACTCTAATTAAACCATTGAACTCTTTAAGGCCTAGAATGCTACAAAAAGCACACAGAACCCAAATGAAAATTCAATAATAATCACAATAAATATCTGAATAAATGAGAAAATAAAGTAAATAAAGTAAATCAACCGAATAAAGTAGAGTGAACGAAATCTCAATGAGTGCTGAAGGTCAGAATGCTTTAGGCATTCCAAAAACGAAAACGAAATTGAAATTGGAAGCAAAGAAGTGGAGAATCGAAATTGTATCGATTGTTTGGCTGCTGTCGCCAATGAATTCTTTAACCTCTCAACGCAATTAAATGCCAATTGAAATACTCGGCGGCTTATAAATTGAAATTAATGATTGGAAAGAATCTTAAATAATTTATTTTAATTGTGTGACAAATTTGAGCCAACTCTTTTGATTAATTTTCCCTTTATTGATTCGCGCTGGCTAATCTTTTTTGCTTATTTGAGATGGCTTCCCACTCCGAGATTCCATAATTTTTGTATTTTTAAAGTGATGATGCTAGTGTTTTCTCTCTCTCTCCTTCCAGTTCGCTTATACTTTTATTTATTTATTTGTTGTATTACTTTTTGTATTTTCTCGCAGTTCAATGCTCGCATTTAATGATTTTTGTATGCGAAAATAAGTAGATTTGGTACTCTATAGATGGGGATCGCACTCAAGTCTCGTCTGGCTTTCTTTTGTTTGGTTTTCGTTTGGCTTGCCGGCTTTGTTTCCCTTTTGTACAACTTCTTTTTATTTTTTTTTTATATCTTTGTTGCTCCTCATTTTCAAAAATATGCTACACAAAATTCGTGAAATGATTTTCTATGAGGAGTAGGAAAGGCAGATATCCGAATATAAAGTACTCACTTTTTGCGGTCCATTCCACTTCAAGTCGAGTGGCAATTGGCACAAGGCACAACTGTTGACTCTTGAATTATGGCAGCATTTTGTTATGTAATCAAGAATCTCAAAAAATGTGTGGGGATAAAAAGGGGATTACACATTGATTATCTCTTTGGCGACAAATTGTCGGGGCACTTGAAGAAATGAGTTATTGGAGCAATTAAACATTACATTTATTTCATTTTAAGACATTTAAATGGGAAGTAACCTAGGGGAATAAATACAAATTTTTCAGACAAGGAATTTACTAATAAAAAAATTATAGTTGAAGGAATTATTATTATTTTAGTTTTATTTCAACATATTTGAAATACTATAAATAATATATTTTTAAGACTAGAAAATCACTCAAAAAATATAATATTTGAGGGAAAATAGCTATTAATTTTAATATAATTTATTAAGACAAGAAAATTATTCCCAAAAATATCTTAAGAAAAGGGAATAGCTCAATCTTTAAATTCTAACAAATTTTAAATATTATAATAATAATCAAAGGAAAGAAAGTTTAAAGTCTGACAAGAATATATACCCACAAACTCACAGAAATATATATTTGTTTGCCAATTTCCAGCCTCATAGGCGTAAAATCCATCACAATGCTAATAAAGCTCCCTTGTTTCAGCCTGAATAAAAAAAAAACATACGAAATCTTTAGCCAGAGATCAGGCGCAGAAACGCCCCCTACACCAAAAAAAACCTCATCAGGTTCAACAAACTTGAAGAAAAACAAATGAAACTCGTTACCAACCTGGCACTGACTTTGCAGATATCTTTACGCATATAACCCTTAGTCGAAAACCGAATTGGGTCAAAGTTTGCAGCCAAAGCAATTTATTTTGCCCCTACTGACAAAATATTTGAGTTTTAAATTTTGTTGGTAGCTGAAAGCTAGGAAAAAAAATATAAAAAACAAATTTACATGGCAAACCTGTGTTTTGGCCGCCGTGATTCGAGTTGAGGAAGATTTACAACCCGATGGTTGAGATAGAGATCTCAATTTACCTATGAATATATGTGTTCTCACGCTTTATAGTTTTTTTTCAGGTTCTGTTAATCTTTTTTTATTTTGGGTGTTCTTTTTGATTTTTGTATTTTGGTTGAGTTGTCAAGAGACGACACCCAACTTTGTTGCCACATTCGACGAAGGGCACTAAAAAAAATGGGTAAAACGTTCTCCTCCACAGCCGGTATCAATTTTTATTGGCTAAATGCAACTATCAAATCTCGGTTTATGGCTTATGGCACATTTGCTCCGAGGATCGCCACGGTTTCTTCACTTTTACGACTGTCTTTTGGTAGGAGGAGACACAAGGGCCAAAGAGGGCTAATTTTAACGACTTTTGATGGCTCGTTTACACGCAACGACAACGATCTGATTATTGATTTCGAAATGCCATCGAAAAGCACCTCTTATCTCGTTTTATGTGTCAATTTTTAGTTACTTTTTATGGGATTGAAATTGTCATCGTAGGAAGTAAGGGGAAGAGGCATTTACACGGTAGTTATTGCCTACTGAGTGCAGATCCTCAAGCATTTTGTTTATGAACAATTTTATGGTTTGTACTTATGGGGAGTTGAAATAGTAAAGGGATTTCAAGTTTACTTTGTAGATTAATGGTACTTTTTGGTTGTCGGAGAGATTAAAACATTTGTTTAAGAGGATACGGGTGGTTAACAAATCATTAACATATTGCTTACTCAAAGATTTTCGCATATTAACGTTAAATGTCAGTTTTTTGAAGATCAATCACAAGAAGATCAGCCACATATAACAAGGTCAACTTTTTGACAGACTTCACAAATTAATTTGTATTAAATGTCAAAGGCTGATGTTATATCCGACAACTAAAGATGGATTATAATGAGTAAGAAAGTATCTTATCATATGGGTTTAATATGGTGATGATTCTGAAAACTCTGCTATTAAATTGAGTTGTACATCGTTGGGAAAATTTAATAACAAGTTTGTTTTGATATTAATGAAAATATCGCGGTATGCAATATCGAAAATATTGTTAAATTTAATAATTCTATTTAAAAATTAAATGTAATAAACCCGAGTTCCTAAAGCTATCCCTTGATACCTTTTTCAAGATCGCGACAACCTCCAACACCTCAAGTTCACTGCCAAGTCGTTGCAAGCCCAACCTGTTCGAGTCGAAGCGATCGAGCCAGAGGTTTGCTTCAAACCGATTCTCTTAGCTCTCTCTTAGGTGTATATCTCTTAGCTTCAGAGATACTATACGAGTGAGGTTAATGCCGGATCGCCGTCTAAAGCCAACTATGGACAATGGAAACGAGTTCTTCTTGGGGGCCCCTGCAGACACCCCACTATATCTCTCTCTCTGGCGCGATTCTGCATTCGTTTTTTGTGGCTTTTTAGCCTGTTTTGTTTACCTTATGCCTCGTTGAAGATCTTGGCTATTTTTTGTTGCACTTTTTCTCGTTCTCTCCCCAACGAGAGAGCGCCGCCGATCGCCAAACAAGTTGCAGTTGCTTGTCGATTCTCAATTCTCGATTCTCGGGATTCGCAGACTCCTACACGAGGTTTTCGCCTCTTCGATCTCGAGATATAACATTTTTCGCCATTCTCCGCTTCGCTTCTCTCCCACTTCAGCTTCTAGTTTTTCTTATTTTTTATTTTTTTGCAAGCTCAGCAGCAGGAAGTTCAATTTTCAGTTCAGTTCAATTTTGCACGTCATCTCAAGCGGTCCAAGCGGTCTCAAGCGGCATTCGTTACTCGATTTTTTGTCCAGAAAAACCAGAAACAGAAGACCGAAACTCTGAAGCTCTGATTGTGTTGCGGGTGTTGCTGAAAGTGTTTAAGAATAGTTTTAAAAATAGCCGCGGATAAACAATACAAGTCCTCCAACAATGAACTGTTCGGTTTTGTGAAGTTTTTTTAACCCAACGCCAGCCAAGTGAAGTTCTCCAGAGAATACTCAGCAGAAATCCAGCCACGAGATGTATCGCCTACAAAGACGAACTGCTCTGATAGCTAAACAAGGTAGAAATTCAAGTTGATTTAATTAAAAAGTATATATTTTAATGATTTTAATAATACAACCAAAAATAATGTATATTTTTTGCTGTGATTGATTTTTTTTATAAAATTTTTGGCCTTCTTAATTTGTTTAACAATTTTTAGCAATATTTTTTTAGAATATATCTTATTATTTTATTGTTTGCATTGAAATTGCTTGATATTTATTGGTAAACCAAATATTTACGAATTGAAATACTCAATTCCAAATTTTCAAAAGTTAAATTAGGTTTAAATGTTGTATACAAATTGTTTTTGCTTAGTTAATTTTTTAACATTTTTTTTTTTAATTGTCTTAAATTTTATTTAAATCAACACTTGAATCTACATTTAAAATAAATGTATCAAAAATGTTATGTACTCTCTTCAAGCTTCTACTTATTTTTATTCATTTGTAAAACTAGCTTTCTGACATTAGTTTTTGGTATTAAATATTATCATTTCCCCTCAAACTTAATGAAGACCTTTCATTCTTGAAGCACCTACTAATTAAACATTTTCAACATGTTTCATTGGTTATGTGGTCAATGAGTATTGACAATTTCTAAATTCTTGCAATATCAATAATTTGTCATAGACTTTGACTCATTGCGGCCGCATAAAAAAAATTGTTTGATTGTTGACATTACTCATACGCAACGTTATACATGACAGACATTATTGTGTTTATTTAAGCCTTTGCGGTTAAGGGAATATAAATCTTAGGCTTTTGCGGTTAAGGTGAAATGTGTATGGGTGGGTGTGTAAGTGTTGATTGCGAAAGGTGTTCTGAAATGAGGTAATTGCGGGAAATTGTTATTTAAGCCCTAAAAGTACAGTTTAAAATCAATAAAAATTGAGTGGTTATATACAACAAATTTATATTTAAAAAATGTTGTATTTCTCAAGGCTCTTTCTTAAAGAAAATTAAATAATTACCCGAGGGGATCTCCTGCTCCTCAGGCTGATGTCCAAACTTTCATCACCGCAAAATGAAAAATAGAAAAACAGCAAGCAACTGGGTCATCTTTCTGGAAAAAAGCACAAAACCCTCTGAAAGAAAAAGAGTAATGGAACCCAAAACACGAAATCGCAATCATTTTACTTTTGATTATAAACAAAAATAAAATGGAAAGATGCCAGAGAAAGAGGATGAAATTGTTCCTAGCCACTAATCGTTGGCCAAAGTCGACCTAGAAAAGCCTTAGCCATAGCCGTAGCCTTAGCCGCAGAAGATCATCTTCTTTCTATTTCATTTCGGTGGGACATGGGAAGGTTAATGGAAAGGGACAGGAACCTACAAAGTGAAAGAAAAGCTAAGCTCTGAGATTTCCACCGACACGATCATCTAGCATATAATTTGAAATTTAGAGAGTCAAGATCGCATTTTGCATGCCAAATGCTGGGCACAATTTGTCCCTCATGCAGATCCCAAAAAAAAAAAAAAAAAACCAAAGCAAAATCCGAAGCAAAATCCAAAACCAAAACCGAAACCAAAACCAAAACCAAATCAAAAGCAAGTTCAAAGTCGTGCCCAAGTCCCCGCCCCGCCGTGTCTTTCGCCAGAACTTTCTGCACTTCACTCTACATCTTGGTCCAAAGAAGGTCATGGACAGATTTTTAGGTTCCAACTGGCAACACTTCTCGCTGCTCCTTCTCAGCCGATCTTGGGGGTTTTTGGCCAATTGACTGCCGAGATTTATTATGGAAATCTATAAAAAATATGGTCATAGATTGGCATACATTTCCCTGGAGTACACTCTGGGCTCTCTGATAGCTTTATAATATTTATCTACCTTTCTAAATCTGTCCTAATTAGGATTCAATTCAGCCGGACACTCGATAAATTCTTCTAGACTCCATTCTGCTTTGTTTTAGACTCACTTCGAAGGCTTTGTTTGCCATGCGGAAATATGTGGAGCAATTTGAAATTAACTCTTCATTAAATACGAACTCGGGTGATATTTATGGCACTCATATCCTAATCCAATTTTTAAACGTTTTCATCTAGACTTCTCGTACCCATTACTACATCCAACGGTTATGCATTGTACCATCGTTGGCTTGGAGTCTCCACTGGATTCGATTGATTTTATTGACCAGTAGTCGCCGTCTGTCGCTCTTTCCCTAGCAAATTCCCTCTGCCCGTTGGCTACCGACGATTCTAACTGTAAAATTACAAACTTAAACCCCCGCCCCGCGGACAGAGTCTGGCCGATTCTCATTTAATGCATTTCCTTAAGACGACAACGACTTCGACGACGGCGACTGCGACGGCGAAGACGAAGACCAGGCACTACTGGACACTAGACCGCGCGGACAGTGGACACTTGACTGGACACCGTGGATCGTCGTGGACGGTGGACAGTGAACACTGGACTTGTGCGCACCGACCGACCGGGCCTGTGTCAGCTAAATTATTTCCACGGCTCGATTCGATTCCTCAGCTCGTTGGGGCTCTTTTATGGCCAACTTGCACGCATATGTCAGTCTAGCTAGACTCCGCGGATACTGCTCCCGCTCCTGCTCGCGCTCTTTATGACCTCTGCCAGCGGGCAAGTTATCTGCCAACTAAATGCACTGAGAATTGCTAGAAAAAAATTCGAACTTGATGCATAAAATATGAAATCTTACTGATTTTCCATTGATTGTATTATAGGTATCTTAATTCATTAGTTTTAAAATGTTCCAGTGTGCCCAAGTATCTGTTAAAAATTCAATTTTTAAAATTTAACACTTGTTCTAAAATTGTTAAATACTTGTCCTATTTTCCCTAAATTGTAGTACCATAATTCCTTACTTTATTAATTTCCCAGTGTGACCAAGTATCTATTAAAGGCAATCTTATCGTTTATGCTAGAGCAGGATAGCGAGTGCTTTTACCGTAATTCTTTAGACGCTGGTCTTCTCTAACGAGTGCGGCGTCGCAGCTCAACGGTTGTTTTCCCTTTCTGGCAGCATCCCAAAATAGCAAATCTTCGGGTAGAGAAAGAGAGAGAGACATAGAGAGAGAGAGGGGGACAGGGAGACACAGAGACAGCAGCACTTTGGGTGCGCATGCGTGACGACGACTGCCCAATGTCTCTGATTCTTCTCCTCATCGCGGTCTCTTCCTGCTTCGGGTTTGGGTTTCTTCTTCATCTGCATTTTATGGCTCTCTTTACGGCCGCCTCTTCTCGCGCTCCGCTCTTCTACGCCGCTGCACTCTGTTGCAGTTAATCAATTATAACGACTCTTGATTTCCTTCCTGATCTAGATCGAGATTTTAGTTGCCCGCTTTTTTTTCTGTCTTTCTGCCTTCTCCGGTTTATGCGGGTTCACACATGTTGCATGTGGCATGTGGAACTTTTTACAGTTCCACTCGCATTAAGTCATTTGGCTATCTTGGGGATCTCCGCTGCTCCACCCCAGTCTCCGTCTCATTCGTCTCATTTATTTGGCTGATTCTTGATGATTCCTGATGTTATTAAGTCATTCCAAGTGCTTGATTTGTTGATGGCTCTATCACTTCCATTCTTTTAGGAGTATTCTTTTTATTTCTTACTCGGGAATTGCACTTTAATTGAGTTTTATGCTGCGAGAGGAGCAGATAAAAGCAGACTTATTAACGGTTATGATCATATAAAGGCTGGATTGACGGGAATGTTACCATTTTGTAGAAATATAATCACATTTACGATTTGTTGTAAATTTTGTATACTTTTTTAAATACAAATTTTAATGATTACTGATCATGTTTTATTTTTTTTTTTTTTTTTTTAGAAGCTTGGTTGAGAATTATTGGTCACACTGTCCTATTTTACTTATTATATTATATATTATATATTAAAAAATTGTTTTGTATTGTTTCCTTTCTTGTTTTTCTTTTACAAAAGATATGAAAGTAAATTATAGATATTCTAATTAATTTGAGGAAAAATTATAATTTTTCTTATTATTTAAAGTTAAATCTAGACTATACATATCTTCTTTTAAAAAGTACAAATTAATTTTCCATCCACACGCAACAGCCATAATGTTTCTTTTATTACATTTCCCAGCAATGTCAGTACGTTTTTCTGTTCCTTTCAAGTCCTCTCAGCCCCTTCCATCTGCATTTTTGATTATATAACATTTGTCATGGTTACTACTGCAATGGCTTAATATTTCCTATTTCCCCCTTCATTGCCGACATTTGATACTCCCTGCAAATGTTGACAAATGACCCAACAAGAGGTTCTTCTTGCAGCTTCTTCGTTTGCATCCGAGGAATTGAAAATGTTCGATGCATTTGGCAAATAAAGGAACATATTTTTATTTATTTTTATTTTTTTTTTTTTGTTTGCTTGGGATGTTTGTCAGCTTGTTGCGAAGAATTGTGGCTGAGAGGGGGAAAGATTCAACATTCGTTCTGTGGGGTTTTTCGCAGAAAATGATGAGTGTGTTGTCTAGCAAGTCTAGCTTCGGCTGTTGCGGCTGTTGCAATAACGGTTTCCGTTGCTGTTATGTAAACTTTGGTTGAACTGTGGCCAAATTAATTAACGCTAAAAGAGGCTAAAAGACCGGAAAGTTGGTTAAGCACAAAATAGAAAGGGGAATTGATTAGAAGATAGAATGGAATAGAGAATAGAATAGGAACAAAGCTTGATTTGGGTTTATGTCAAATGGAAACGAAGATTCTGAAGATTTTAGTTCCATATGAAGCTAAAACAGATTTAAATTAATGCCATTTTCTGGTCCTAAAGGTAATTTAAAGGGAAATTTCGGGAAAGACTGTAAATTTGTTTAAATTAAAATAAACTATATAAAAATAATCGTGACATAAAGCTAATTTTTTTTATTAAGAACCGTATATTTTCCTAAGAAGCAAAATATTAAGGGTTTCTTATATAAAATCCTTGCAAAATAGGTCAAAAAATGTTTATTTTTTTTTTTTATAATTTCGATATTTATTTTGCAACTTAGTAAGTAATTCTAGTACTTTAGCGAATAATTCCAAGGCAAAGCAAACCCATTGAGCCCAAAAGATCAAGCCCCATTTAATGAGATTCCTTCGGGGGCGCCAGGCCAGTCGATGATGATGATGATTCCTGGCGATAAGGGGCGAAGGAGGCCTTCCAGTAGCCGCCAAGAATCTCGACTTGTAATTATTAACTTACGGCATATTAATTTATTGTTTGCTATTTAATGTGCCCAGCCCCCAAAAGACGCTACTCCTTGCCTTGGGTTTCCACCAATCCTCTCCTAGAGAGAGAGACTAAGACTAAGAGGAGCTCCTATCTTCTTGGACTTGACTACTGCCGGGGCTTCGGGCCAAGTTCGCTTTTTTTGACATTTG
The DNA here is from genome assembly GCA_018904565.1 of Drosophila tsacasi. Taxonomy (NCBI): domain Eukaryota; kingdom Metazoa; phylum Arthropoda; class Insecta; order Diptera; family Drosophilidae; genus Drosophila; species Drosophila tsacasi. Next base: position 8,772 of record JAEIHY010014308.1, on the reverse strand, counting down.
ATGTATTTATGTTGGTCTGGAGGAGGCCCGACCCGGCTTCTTCTTCGCTCGCTGTGAGCGATTTGTGGGAAACTGTCCTGTCATGTGCTGAGTCCGTCTGGCATTCGCTTTTCTCTATTTTGATTGAGTGATTTATTCGGAAATTGTTGTTCTCGCAAAAAGGTATAATTAAATGGGCATAATGATGCCAAAGGGAAAGGCCAAGGCAACGCAGGTCCGTGGGCAAACTGGATGAACGGATGGATGGATGGTTGCTTGGTTGGGTGGATTGCTGTATTGGTGGATAGATGGATGGATGGATGGACGGAGGAGTGAGTGAGTGCTCCTGCAGCAGGTGTTCCTTTGGGAAATTGCTTGGACTCGGTAATGAAATCAGATTGCAGTTGCCTCACATTACAGGGAATAAAATCACTTTGGGGCCAATTTTCAGTAAGGAGTAAGAAATTATATTAGCAACACGATTGGGGTTAATATCGATAGATATTCGTGTGCTTGTAAAAGTGAAGATTCATATCAGGATGAGGCTAAAAATAACAATAAATGAGGTAATGAAATATACATTAGGGTGGATTCATTGGAAGTTTAATATCTTTTTAATATTACAACGTTATTTTCATTGATTAAAATATTACATTTGTTATGCTTAATAGAAACTACAAAATGGGAAAATAATTATTTATTTAAATGCTAATATTTTTTTCTGTAGCTATAATTAATTCCTTATCATTTTTATTTATTAATTTTAAATGAAATAAATAACTTAGAACTTTATTACACTCTCCAAAGTTGCACAATCATTAACTGCTTCCGATCTACCCACATTTACCTGTTCAAATACACCTGCCTCCTGCTTCAAATTTAGGTTTCTACACTTCTCCTAGTAACGGCCATTCGTGTTAAATAAATAAATAAATAAAAGAGCTATGATTTCTTTGTTTACACTAAAAAATACGGAAGTTATAGAGTGGTTGTGGTCCGATATGCTATAAATAAATGCATTTAACGTGGGGTTTTTCTGTGGGCAACTTTTCCAGCTTCTCCCCCTTTTCTCGGATGCTCTTTTCTTCTGCGATTCCCCTCCTACATTCTTCTACTTTTATTTATTTATTATTTATTTTGTTTTTGTTTTGGTTTTAGCCTGGCTTCCGGCGACGTAAAACTGCCGTTTGTTCTGCTTTTTCCCTCCAAACGAGGAGCGAGTAAGGCAGCTGCCCATTGGCGTTTGCTCCGCTTGAATAATCCGAGTTTTCTTCTTAGTTCTTATATCTTTTTTTGTTCTCCCTCTTCTGCTGCTTCTTCTTTATCGTCTTGCAGTTGATTCTCCTGCGATTCTTCTGCGATTCTTCGGGGCTTTGGTCAATCTACAAGTTGTGCAATTTCAAGTTTTGTTTTGAAAGTAATTCGTCTGCAGGATAGCCATAGCCATGTGCCCATAATTATGGCTTGTGGGTGAGGGGAAAATGGTGGAGGAGAAAGAGGAGCAGAGGTCCAAGTTCAACCCACCCACATTTTATTGTTATCGCTAACAATGGCCAAGACCAAAAAGAAATAAAAAAAAAAAAACAACAGAAAAATTCAAATAAAACACTGAGGGGGGCAAGGGCAAGAGACGGACAGCAGCTGTTTGATCTTCTCTCAAGCTTAAGGTCGAAAATAATCATTAAGAGAGACCCCAAAATATCAGATATATTTGGGAAAGGATGGTAGATAATATATATATAAAAAATGTATTTTTAAACAAACTATATCAAATAAAAATAATTATTATATTGTTAAACAAACGACAACGGAGTTTGTGAAGCGTAACTAAAAAAAGTAAACAGCTTCAAGAAAATATTTTGAATAATTGATCACTGATCAAAGTATTATATTCTATCATTAAGAAACAAATATAGATTTTTAAAGTTTGCCCAAAACTATTATAATACTAAAATAAACACTAATGAAAACAATATATTTTATTTTATTGAAAACAAATACCATTTTAAATGTATGTGAAAATACATTGTTTGTGAACTTGGCCCTTATAAACATATATTTAATACAGCTAAATTGTTTAGCTTTAAATAAAATTATATTTTTAAGTTTTTAGAAGGAAAAACATGTTTAGCAAACGAATTATCTTTTGTCTGTTATATGTTACCAGAAAATGTGACTTTTTCATACAAAAGTCTGTTTTTTAACCAAATTGAAAACTTAAAATATATTCAGATTATTTTTTCCTTTATTATTTCTTACCTAAAATAAATTAAAATCTTAAAATGCATTCCCCAGATCCCATATACCCTCATATTCCTTTTCGTAAGATAAACAGCTCCTCCTCGTAGAGATGCCCGGCTAGGGGTTAGTGCAGCACGCTCACTCACTTCACGATAAAAGCAAATACAACAACAACAAAAAACTATAGACACAAGAGGCAACAAAAAAAGGCAACAAAAAATTGCATAAAATGCCAGAGGCACGACGCGACTGCGCAGTTGCAGCGCTGCTGCACGGAATGCTGCTGCAGATTCAGAATCGGAATCAGAATCATCGGCCGGTCGGTGGTGCATTGAACCCCGCCGCGGTCTGGGCCAGGTCCGCAATTCCATTCCACTGCACGCAAAACTAGAAACGCTCCTTCGGCCAGCGATCGGATCCAGGCACTCCTCGGTTTGAAAGGGGGGGCAGGGAAAAGCTATAGACATCGGACGGACTTTCGCACGAATGCACAGGCCGACGTGTGCCCCAGCTGTTGGGAATATGCCACAGTGCTAAGTCGATAAATGGAAATTACTAGTATTGATTCTCAAAAAAATATATATATACAAATATAAAATAATACTAAATATTTTAAAATTAAATTTGGTCTCCTATCCATAATATATTTGATTTCTTAACAATTTTTATAATGTTTTAGGTTAGATATAATATAGTGGCATATTAAATAGGCTAGTTTATTTTTATTCTTATTCATATTTATTTTTGTTTACAATTTTGATTATTTTCATTATAAATTTATATATAATATCAAATATCTCCCTTCCGCCTTTTTGTCTTTTGAATTTCGCGGCTATGTACAAATAATGTTTAATTATTTTGAAATTTTGAAGTATGCTTTGAGCTATAAAAGCTATTGAGACCGAAAAAAGATATATTTATTATAAGAAGGCAACTAAGTAATTGAATAAAAGGACTTAAGTTTTAAACTTGCAGTTTTAATTATTTATAAAAATATATTATATGTATATACATATTTTTTACGAAAATGGGTAAAAAAAAACATTACAATTAAATACTTTTAGGATATTTTATGTTGCCAAAAAATGTTGTTTTCGAACTTTCAAACAAATTTTTTGCTAGTGATCACTGTACCCTGGCGTTGAGTCAGCCAACGATTAGAAGCCTAAAAGGAAGTAATGTTGCAGAAAATGCAAAAACCGGAGATCGCGAGGGGGAGCAACAGAGCTATATATATGTAAAAGTGGATACATATATATATATATATATAGTATAAGAAGAAGGGGAGACCATATAAAAGAACAGGACTATCCCCATCTCTATCGGCTGGCCGTCTCGTTCTGCCTGGCGATTTTTTATGATGACTAAAATTGAAAAAACGAAGCTGCGGTAAAAGCTTAAGTGCCCCGATCCCTCCCCTGTGTTATTATTGTTGTGGTCTTGGGGTCTGTCCTCTCTGTTTCTCTCTCTCTCTCTCTCTCTTGGCGTGTGTGTAATTATCCAAGGACGCCGCTGAGTAATGAAACGACCTTGAGTGCAGCCAACACACACACACGCTGATCGATGCAAGTGTGTAAGTCTAGGCTTTGGGCGTGATTTTTACTCGATTTTTTCACGATTTTTACACGATTTTCACTACTTTTTTTCTCAATTTTCTCAAGCCAACTCATTTGTTACCTTTTGGACAAAGGAATAGAACAGAACTTACCGAGAAAAGCACAAAGAAAAAGGGAACAGAGACTATAAACTGATATGCCCAACAATTTGTCAGCGTCAAAAGGCGAAGGGGGGGTGATCTGCCATGGACAATAGCAAACGCCCACCACAGATACAGGAAAAAAACACACACAAAACCAAAAACAGTCAGGAAACTCAAAGAAAAGGAAACAAATAAAATAAAAAGAAAATGAAAGAAACGAGAAGAAAAGAACAAAAAACTCTCGAGAATCGAAATGAATGTGGAAACGTTTGTATTTGTCTGGCTGCAGATCTCTGAGCCGAAGTAATCGATCTTGGCGGCGATACGCCAACTGAGTTATGACCAGAATGGCTATTTTTGGAAAGCTTTTAGTTTGCTGGAAAAATAGTATAATTTTTTTTTATATATTTTGTAAGCCATTACCTTGAAAGTATATATATTCAAAGCGTTCGTAAGTTGTTTCAGATTTTTAATTAAGTAGTTTAGTAGAAAGCTAAAAATGCTTTGAGTTGCAGTTAGTTTGGAATGTTTTATTAGATGTCCTATTTCATGTTATTCAAAATATTTAAAATATAATTTTTCGACAGATTTTTCAAGTTTATTTTGTATTTTTAGTATTATTTCAATATTTTACAGCTTAATGTTGTATTTAAAGTTAAATTATGAAATTATACAAAGTAATAAATAAATAAAATCTTCAAACACTATGCTAGATAATAAATAATAAAAATAATAATTCAGTTTGCATTTCGTACTTTAAAATTTAAATTTAATACTTTTTTAAAAAGGTTTTTAAGGCTATAGTAATTTTTGTGGCACCCGTGGCTTATATTTATATTTGTATTAATTTAATATTTTCAGAAAATCGTTCATTTGTACTAATTTTGGCACCTGAAACATTGTTTTATATACTTTTGAACACTATTTTTAGGGGATTTTAAAACCAATCGCATTTTTTAAGTTTCCATAATTTATATGAATATTTTTAAATGGATTTGTGAAAAACTATCCTTTTTTACGATCAATACTTACTTAATTATATCATATTTTCAAATATTACTCCATACATATAAGTTCCATTGTATTGCTGAAAAGTTCACTGTTGTCTTACCGCTTTTTTTTACAATCTTATCTACCTCTCCCTGCCCCGCCCCACCGCCATCGTCATTATCATCCCATCGACTGGGGGTCCTGGGCATTCAACTAATCAGCCACAGAGCAAAAATTATTTGCCATTTTTTACGCGCTGCTTCAAACGCGGCACAAACCGCAGCCACCAACAAACCGACAACTTACAGCATGTATACACGGGGAAAAATGATTTGTAGAGAACTAAAGAACCATTAAAAATTATATTTTAACTTTTAGATTTTATTTGGAATATTTTCTTTGATTTGGGTGACAAAAGGGAAAGGAAAGGTATTAATATTTAAAACATTTTTTATAAATTTACTTAGTAGTCTGTGCTTTTTTTTAGGATATTTTTCCCAAGTGCATCTCTTGTTGTTTTGGTTATTATTATCCGCCTTTTGCTGTTGTTGCTCTGGCATGCCAACAGGCTATCCACCATTAGGCCATAATCATCATCACACACGCCTTGGCCAAGGCCAGAAAGCCTCCTCTCTACACTCTACACTCCTCCTCGGGGAGTGCCGAATGGCTTTTGTCTATGAAGAGGTGGCTTTTTGGCCAAAAGCCGGTGACGGAGACGGAGACGGAGGGGATTGGATCGAAGGCAACTATTTTTAAGTATAGGTTTCGGTTTCATTGTTGCATTTCTTTTTGCGTTTATGAAATTAATGAACAGCTCTCGGCTGGCCGGTATCCTCCTCGGCAGCCTCTTCATTCTGGTAAACAGATTGGAGGCCAAAAAGCGTAAGAAAAAATGAGAGGTTGCATAATGGTTAGCTGATTTGTTGTTGTATTTTTTGTATATTTGCGGCTTTGCATTTATTGACCCGCATTTTTGGGGCCTTTGCGCATGCGCAATTTACTTCGGGCCCAGGGCCCGTCAACTTATTTATACATTTTTTTTTTACAATTGAAATGTAAACAACGTCATCCCTTGCGAATTCCATCTGCCAGAGATCTCTTCACTCATTTCCATGTGTGATGTGATCGTCGCTTCCTTTTTCGCACATATACTTTGTTTATTTATTCTGCAATTATCCCACCATCAAAGATGAATAAGAAGCCCTCTCTGATTTTATATATTTTTAACTTTTTGTACCGCTTAAGAGATCAGTTTTTTATGACATATTTACTCACACTTGTCTTTTTTATTTTTTGTCTCATTGCAGGTATGTGTGAAATTACAATTTCAACTATTTTTGGGATGATATGATGACTTTAAACTATAGGGAGTGAGTCACAGGTTTGTTGGGGGAATTTCCTTATACAATTTATCATTTTAAAGAACATTTTTTATACAATAATTTAAATAATATAATTTATTCAATTAAACCAATTTTCTTATATAATTGTATGTCTTATGATTCATTGAATGGCTTTAGAAAATCATCTAAAAGCACATTAGCCGCTGAAATCATGTATTAATATTACATTATCTTAGATTCACTTTCTTATTTATTATAAAAATTATTTGCTTTCAAAATCAAATATTAATTTCTGACATTTTCCCCTAAAAAGGTTCTTATATCGTTTCTCACCTTTTGAATATCGTAAATCATTAATAACGCGTCAATCGATCGTATTTCCCTCGTGCCAGTTCCCACCCGCAGATGGCGCCACCGCCACGATTTATGTTCATGTTCAACTCTGCCACTTTTGTGTGGAAATTTGGCAAATAACCAATATCCCATGAAGGTGGACAGGTATTATACTAGAGGGAACATCATGAAATGTGTGTGTGGTAATTAGCGGACTCTTCGTGTTCGTGTTCGACTCAGACCTCACCTAGTAACCTCCGCGAAACAATTAGAATCCGACACAAGAGCTGTCAAGGAACCAGAGGGGAGTGAGTCAGGTTGGATCTCCCAATTTGGATGCAGTCCAACTGGGTTCCAGTTTCCCATTGGTCTCGCTGCCGCCGTGCATCGAATGCTACTGGGATTGTGGGCGTGACGACGCGTCAGCCTACACACTGACATCCAATTGGAAATACGAACAAAAGCAAAACAACAAGAAGAATAAGGAAAAAATGAGATATGAGAAAATTACGTTTAAAAAAATGAAAAGACCTAACCTAAAGCCAATAAGTGGCATTAGCCAAATGTGGTAAAAACCATTTGGCAACTTGTTAATAAGCAATTGCAAATCTAAAAGAAGGTGCGTGGCAGAAATATAAAGTCGGTTTGGAGTTTATATTTGGAGAAGGCAATTTTAAGATATCACTGGATTTTTAGCATTTTTAAATCTTTTTATTCATTTAAAAATGTGTTAAAAAGAAAGATACGATATTGACCTAAGTTACTTTTCTTCTTCTTCTTCTTTTCTTTTTAAATGTCACTTATTATAGCATAATTTAAGAAAAATTTTATAGAGTGATTTATTTTTACCTAAACTCCTTCCCCAACTCCCTTGCCATTTATGACGTTCACTGTAATAAGTACTTGTATAACTCAATGTGTGAGATTTTCCATCTTTGAACAGCAAAATTTCCCACAATCGGTTTCCTAGGTGTGTTTTGATTTTGATTTTCATATATTTTTTGTACCATTTGTCTGCGCTTCACTGACCACCACAAAGAAACCGAACGACAACTGAAACGGAACCCAACCCAAGACCAAATCCAATCCCAAACAAATCCCAACACAAATCCATAACACCGAGGCTCCAACCATATGCAAATATGTAAATTTTTTGTCCGATTTGCAGAGGGAAATGAGACGGGGGGGCTGGGCACGGAAAAAAAGATTAGTGTGACAGCTGAGCGACGATTTGTTGAGAAATTATGGACAGTAGTCGGCCGTCGTATGCAAATAACAATAAATTTATCTGTGGGGAAGTAGGAAGCTCTTTGGGTTGCTTTTTTGTTTGGGGATCCTGCAACGCCCACTCCTGCTACTGCCACTCCCACCGCGGCCTGTAATGATGTGCAAGACTAACTGCATTAGAAAGTCAAAGATTAAGGCTTAATGCATGTGGAAAGTAGCTAGGAGTGGACAAGGGAAATCCAAGGAGACAATATACATAGGGGCGGGAAAATTATGAAAAATGAGGGGATTGTCTTAAGGAATATGATAACAGATTGTTTTCTGTGGGCTATTTTCTATATAATGGAAAATTTGACTTAACTTTGAACTTTTCCTTTCTATAATGGGGTTTTTCCTGTAATAACTTAATTTTATTTAATTGAAGTTGATTAAGGTGTTTATCACTTAGGAAAGTTTAGTTTAAATATTAAATATTCAATGCAATACATCTAAAACAATATAACTTTGTTTTCTATAAATAAATCACAACCTTTATGCTCCAAGAACTTTTGACCTACAAAACTTTTCTTTCCTCTTATTCCCTCGTTGATTTCCCACCATTATTAGATGAGCTCTCAAAATAAAACAAAAAACCAGAAAAATATCAAAACAAAGAAACCTCGAAAAAACTTTTCCGAAACCAAACTGCAACTGATTAGCCCCCGGGGACTTCAACTTTAATTTAAAACAACATTTCAATTTCCACCAACACTGACAGCTATCTCAATTGCCCCCTCAATTGCCTGCCCCCCTCCCGGCAGTTGATATGCCATTTAGCTAACAACCGACTGTCAAAATATGCTTATTTATTGTAATAATAATTCATTTGATTAACTCGCAATGAAAAAAGCCAAGAGCGGAGCCCAAAAAACAACAAGCTAAACTCCCCATTAGCCTTTCTAAACCGTGGCCAGCCCA
>JAEIHY010014293.1:0-34581 GCA_018904565.1 Drosophila tsacasi | reverse complement strand
GTAGTTTAATTTAATGATCGGCGCCTAATACAAACATACTAACTCTGCCTCTCGTCTGGGGGTTCCTCGCCCATATAAGGCAACTCTCATTAGTCGCCTATTGAAACCGAGCTGGGCACTGATAACGATTCCGATTCCGATTGTGATTGGAAGCCGACCTGCGGAAGGTGTTGATGCGATAAGCACGTTTGCAATCAGGGCGGCGAAACCTTGACCAACTAAATTGGGGCTAATGAATCAGCTGATTGATCACGACTCCGATCCGATCCATATAAGGCAGCGAAGTCGATTTCGAAAGGCATTTTCTTTGCCTTTGCGGACGCCGCCGCCTTTGCCACTACGATTTTCCAATCGGCAAACGCAAATCCAATTATCAATCGGATCAATTGGAAAGTCGGGGCAAGGCAACCGCAGTCCAATAAACGGGGCGTGTCAGTGCAATTAAGGATGGCAGAAGGGCGTATCGATTTGGGTGCCTTGGAAGGAAAGTAAAGCCTGGAGTGCTGAGTGCACCGAACAAAAAAACCGATGATCGATTGGTTAGATTTATAGGGTTAACAAAAAGAACTTGATCTTGGTATAAGTTATAAGTTACTCAAGAGTGTCCTAGAAAATGAAGGTTTTATATCTATCAGGGGTTACAATTATGATCGTATTATATTTTGAATTATTGTTTTCCAAGCGATATTTTTACTTTTCCTAATTATAGTTTTGGAAAGTACGATAAGATGGTTTGACGATTCAAAACAGATATTTAGAGCAGACTTTAGACTTTAAATTTAGGAACAAAGCCTTCAGAATTTAGATAGATATTTTTGCTTTATCTACAAACTACAAAACTTAAACTCTAAAATGGAAAAATATTTATTAATTGATTGATCTTTAAATGAATCGTCGAAGAGTTTTCATGAGTTACATTCAGCTCGGTAGCTGCATTATTTCTCGAGGTGGATAGTTCCCTAGAGAGCTGTTCTCATAAGAGCCAGCTTTTGGATGCTTCGCTTGGCAAACAAGTTTCTCCCTCTCTCTTTCTCCGGGAGAATCCCCATCTCTTTCTCCGCTTCTGGTTGCGCATGAATCATTTTTTGTTTTTGTGGCACTCTGCTTTGCTCGATGCTTTGTGTGTGTGTGTGTACCGAAAGGTAACTAAACTATGTACACACTCCAATGTACAGTTAAAGGGCATCGCTGGGCGGGGGCAGGGAGAGGGAGAAATTGAGTTTATGACGTTTGCACTTAACCCCCAGTGGAAAACATGGCACAGTTATCATTCGTTAGCTTTCTGCCCAGCAGCGGAAGTTTGTCGGTCGAGCGTGAATCGATCCACGCAGCGCTACCCGCCCGGCACTCGTTACTAATTCATTCATTGTGCGGGCAGTCAGTCAGTCACTCAGTCAGTCTGTCAGGCAGTCAGACTTCTGTCCAGGCAGTTAGTCAGCGCGTCAATGGATTTCGATTTCGGCTTTCAGGCCTTGTTTTTACTGAGTGTTGTTTGCTGCTTGAATGCATTGGCGGCGGATATTGGCAATGCAACTGAAAGAACTTAACTCCTTCTTTCCCCTTGCAACACACCCAAAAACTCTCTTCATTATTCACTGCCTTATAGTCTCTCGAGAATCTAGTGGGAATATTGCATCATAATCAAGTCAATCTTATGAAATAGGAACTTGAATAAATAAATTAAAGTTTTAAAGCTTGTAATAACTAAAATATTATGGCTTAAGTATGAAATAAACTTGAAAAAAACTCCAATTTGAATTAATATCATGTTTTTTAGTTTACTTTCAATGAAATCGAGTTCTCCAGTAATAATAACAAATATTATTCCCTGTAATTTGGGCTCATAATTGAAACCTGTAGTACTCAAATTTTGAGTTAATAGAAACAAGTTAGACTTGTTTATAGAAGATCATTTGCAACTATAATGGGGGTTTATTTACAAAGAACAAAAATAATTTCCTTTGTCTCTGATAAAGCTACTTATAAAAATGTTCATAAAAAGATAATACCTCTAAAAGTTATCTTTTTTAATATACTTATTGAGTAACTTTAACATTTTTCACCTTTTTGTATAGGAAAATGTTAAGGTCATGTTGATATTGATTTAACTCGTTTAAGTTTCAAATATATTTTAATTTGTTTCACTTTTAATTACTTTGCCAAAGTGCAGCCTACTGAATGGGTAATGAAAATGAAAAATCAGAAAAAACCGTCACTGGTTCACGGTCAACTCGTGCGCCTAATGACAGCCAACGATTTTCAGGCGGCATAATTACGGCAACTATTTGAGCAGGAGGCAGTAGTGGTAGCAGCAGCAGCTGCAGTAAGTGCACTGCCACAATTGTTTCATTTACATTGTGCAGAGTCATGGAATCTGGTCAATGAATCCCACTGAAAGGCTCCCTCGCAGCACAAACAAAGAGAGCAAAAAAACAAAGAAAAAAAAAAAACCAAAATTGCCCAGAGCACGACAACACACATTCACATGTCGGACAAGAAGTCTACACACGCGATGGTTAATCTCGTAGGGAATATATAATATAAATGCCACGCCCACGCCCGAACAAGGCTTATAGTGGCCACATTTATTGACCACAAAGTAGCGGAGGTATAAACCCGAACGAACAGCTCATGGACCATGGGGATGTGTGGGCAGGTGTCTTGGCTCTCAGATTCGCAGTGTTTGTGTGGGTAGCTCGTAAGCGCCAAAAGTTAACCATTATTAACAGTTTATTAAAAACAACTCAAGTGGCCAAGGTAAACACAAAGCTAAGCGATCAACATAAGCTGAAGCACGTGCTGCCACAAAGTAGGCCAAAAATGTACCAAAAAAGCTGAAGGAAAGTATATAAAATGTTAATGAACAAATAATGCCTTTTAAGTAATATATAAATATACTTTTCATATTTCACTTGCATAAGTGTAAGCCATGTCGTATGAGTAATGTCAAGGGAGTTCTAGCTTTTAATAGCACATATACATAGTTTGTTGCAGCATTTCAACTTCTTGACGACTTTCCCTACCTCTTCCTCTTGCAACATTGTACAACGTGTCGCATGAGTAATGTTAGGCATTTAGAAAGCGAAACTTCGCCGCTACAAAGAGCAACATTCCTGAGCAAATTGCTAAATGCTAAGTGAGAGCAACAGCAGCTGAAACAGCAGCATCCATCTAACAAGATTCTTACGCCACAACGGCGACCGAAAAATTTATCGATTTCGATTTCAGGCAAAACTTGTTGCTTGTCTTTTAGATAAATTACGCAATTTAATTCTCAAGCGATTATATTTAAATGAAAATACTTTCATGGCGGCCAATTTGATAAGTGGAAAAACGCTCATCAATCTGTCAGTCGCCGATCGCTCCATCACTCTGTCGAGACACAGAAATTTCCTCAATATTTCATCTAACCAAAGTTCACTGACTTTGGGTTGTTCGCAACCAAAAAAAAAAAAAAAATAGAGAGAAGAATGTTTGACCCAAAAAAAGAAACTCGGAAAATGTGCGTTGATGCGCAGTGGAAGTGACTGAGGAACTGTCAACGGACTGTGGATACATACATGTGTAAAAAATACATACATATATGTATTGTAGTAACAATAACCCCACTAAACATAATGCTCGTGATAGCCATAATGATGATGGAGATTATGATGCAGCTGATTAGACCAACGAACCGACTGGCCACTAAATGAAATGAAACTTTATCGGATTAAATTTATGACAATTTTATGGCCAGTGGTCGAGTGATGGTCGGGGTTGATTAAATAAGTTACATTACACAGAGAGAAAGAAGTGGAAGTTTAAAATTATATCAATAAAGTTATATAAAATATTTAAAGAAAATGTATTGCATTTTTACTATTTTCTTACAATTCCCAAGTGCGAATTCAGTGACAAAACTGCTGTTTAACAACGCGAAGTGTTGATATAAGATCAGTTAGTAAAATTAGGACTTATGAGGTTTTATATTTCTGTATTTTGGGTTTTTTTTTACTCTACATCTGTAAAAAACTAATTTAATTTTATAATTTATTTATACACTTTAAAATTCTTATCAATCTACATGATATTTTGTAATGTGTAGGACAATCAAAATTCCTTTTGCTTCTACAATTGCTGATACAGTTTTTTCCGCTGCCTTCGTTTGGGCAACTTCCTTGAAGTTTATGGCGTGTTGCATGCCTCGAGCTGCATGAGGCATGAACGAAGTGTGGAGCCGCTGGGGAGGCACTGTTCGATTCATGCCCCACATTATGTGGCTCGGCCCGATCTCCGCCAGACCTCGCTGCGTTTTTCATTTCTCCTCTAGAGCTGCTTGACAGCCCGTCCCGCTGTCCATCTGACTGACTGCCGCTCTGCCTGTCCGTCTGTCGTGTGCTCACTCAATTAGCGTTCAGAGGACCGAAACAGCAACAGAAACTGAAGCAGCAACGCAGCGGCAGCAGCAGCAGCAGCAGCGGCGGCCCGAGGATTGTGCAAATATTTGCGCGTTAAAACAAAACTGCAAATGAAATTGTCTAACAACCAGGCCTCAAATATGTGCGAGCGAGCAGATCGCCGCTGGGTGCCACTATTGTTGCAATGAAAATGCCAGCGGACAAAGAAATCGGATCGAAATAGTTGTAAATAATAGAAACAGCGAAATAAATGCCTAAATATAAATAATATTGAGTGTAAAAATAGTTGCAGTTGCACTTTAAATTTGATTGCTTTGCTTCGTTGAGCTTTGCTTTCGATTGGTTACCAATATTATTTTGCATTATTTCAACAGCTCATCTTTGTGAAATGTCGATTGCTCATACGCCGCGGTGTACCGGGGGTAAACAATCACCTAATCACTTGTCAAATTACCCATTTAATGACACACATTAATTGCTACCTTGCGAACTCTGTTGTTGTCATCGCAGTAGAACAACTCCCAAGAATTATTTATATGAATTCATGATATTACTCATACGCCGGGTGTGCTACTGGGATTTGAAGAATAATTCCAAGGCAAACAGGGCAATAATAATGTGACTAGATAAGCAGAGTCTTGCCCTCAATTCTAGAATTGTTTATAGTTATACAGCACTGAATTCTAGTTAACTATAAATAGGGACTCTTAAGGTAAATATACTTGTTGTATTGTGATTGTACTTACAAATTTGATATAAAGCTAGATTTGCAAACATATCTTTCAGGAGGTGTTCTCATTAGTTTAATGCAATACTAAGTTCTCATACTTTAATTGCTTGATCTAATGTCTTAAAGCGAAAAACTCCCAATAAGCCTCGCTAAACTATCTCACACACACACTCTAATTCTCTGGGGAAATGTGGAAAGTGAAATTCCAAGTGACATGTGCTAACTATGTGCCTCATGTTCGAATATTCATGGCATACAAGTGCCAAGTGCTGGGTAAATTAATACCAAATAGAGAGTCTCCGCCCCCCCAGATCCGACAGCTAACAAACAAACACGTTTGGCAAACAAATAAATAAACACGCAGCAGCTGGCACGAATACGAGAGCAATTTGCAAGGCAATCCCAGCCACTTGACACTTTGTTTGTTTTCATTATCGATAAATGTTTGCCCATTGTTATCGATTCGCGCGATCAGTGCCCCTGTAATCGCCCCACATGGCGATATAGCCTCGGTCGGTTTCCAATGAAAACGCTCCATCCGACAACGAGTCCCAATTTGGGCACTCACTTTCCTGTCTCAGCATTTTCGCATCCGCCGGCCATATGTGCTGGGAAATTCAGAGTCAGTCGCCAAGGATGTTTTGCATTGCAATGGCAATTCATCAACACCGTCAGATTTGTCATGCGGCAGACGCATAATTAAATACTTTCACCTGTGCACAAGCTACACCTGCAAATGCAGATACAAGATACATCGTTTTCGTTTTCATTTTCATTTTCATGGCCAACCTGAAGCTGGGGAAGCCAATGCACTAAAAATAGGCGCATTGCCTTTGCAAGAGACACATTTTTCCTAATAGCCGCACTTCACGCACGCTCAAAGAGACACCTCTGAGTGTGCAAGAGTCAGGGACAGGTGACGTTGTGGTGGCCAGGAGTCGTCGCTCGGATTCAGATTTGGATTTGGTCGGGGACGGTGCGTGAAAATTGCAATTATTCACCTCGGGCCTTGGCACTTAATGTCGCCAACTTTCTGCGCGAGTTCTCTAAAAATATCACCCCAAGTGCCCAGCCCCCTCTTTGAGTATGTAACTGAAGGCACCTCAAAAGAAGGAGGAAACCCTAAGGAAAAACTTGCATAAACATGGCTCATGGATGTTGGGTAATAAATCTTAGAAATCTCTTCTTTCTTTCAATCGAAAAAGGTATTTAAAATGTAATTGCTATTTCGATCTTATTCTCTTGAAATTTCGGATATTTGAGATTTTATTGAAAAAGCATTTAAACCCAGAGGAAAATTATATTAGGACTGGAAATAGGTGCGTCTTTGTTCTGCTGTATTATGTGAAAACTCTTTCAACTCTCAACTTTTCATTTAGAACGTGCTCGTTTTTTTTTTTAGAACTTGTTTGAGGTCAAAAAATACTTTGAAGAAGCTAGCCGAGAAGCTGCATCCTTGAATGGGGTTTATTTAAGAGTAGTGTTTACACTAAAACCCGGAGACCCACCCAGCCGGCAGGCAGCTGTGTGTGCATCGAGTGGGCCCGTATCTTTCGGATGCAAGAAGCGCTGCAAGCTGCAGCGCCTGCAGATACATTTTCCTATATGCTTGTTATTTTTAAACAAAGTACACGACCCAAACGCCGCTTTCTGCGTTGGTTGTGTGTGTTTATTTTCCTCAGCCCGTTTATTTGTTAGCTTTGCCTTTGTATTTTCTGGCAGATACTAGAAAAGTTTGATGAGCGGCGAAACCGAAAAGCCAATATTGTGTACGACACGGCCCAGCATTTGACACAAAGGCAACGTCGACGACGACGAGTTGCGGCAATGAACTCTCAATGAAAGTGCAATTAAGTGCAGGCAATGTTCGCCGCTAATTGCATTTATCGCTTAGATGTTAATTATGCTGCCGAGTCTGGGCTGAGCTTCGGCTGATTATGCAGGAGGAGCGCCACAGCAAGCCGCCTCGAACTCTGGGGAGGTCAATGATATAACAGATGATTAACTGCCGGCATTGTATTTGCCTCTCTTTTGTTTGTATCTCTCTGCGTCCCTCTATCTGCCTCTCTTCGTGGCTAAAGGTCAGGTCACCCATCTATCTTGGTAGCTGAGAGCCAGCCATATCTCAGTTTGGTCATCATTTCAGATACAGTATCTCGCAGTGTGTGTTATGCTTGTTTGGCGTAAAACGTGTCGCAGACTACGCTGCCTTTGAGCTGCATAAAACCCCTATAAATCTGGGAAAATACATTATTTATCGGATTCAATTCTAGTATACATTTCAACAGTTTCAAATGTTTTTGAATGGCAAAAAGTTCCTAACATATTTGTGGGAATGGTTTATGTATTTGTATTGTTTTTGCACATTTCACTAGGTTGTATTTTTTTTTATAGATGATAAGCAATATAAGATTTACAGAACGAACTGAAATATATAAAGCTTCAATTTCCCCCTAATTAATCTTTGATATATGAAATACGTAGTATTTAACTAGCAAAAGCTAATATAAATTCTATATATTTGTATTTATACTTATAGTTCTTGTTACTATTAGTCATTTGTTTGCTTGCTTAAGAAATAAAAATTATTATATACATTCCATATATATTTATTTATAATTATAGTTATTACTTCTATTAGTCATTTGAGTTTTAAGAAATACAAATTAAAGTCCAAATACAAGTTTTCCCTTCACTTTTTGCTGAGATTATAAAGTCAGGGTTTGGTATTTATCAAAAAACTTAATACAAATATAATGTTTTGTTCTGATAGTTCTATCATATTATGCTAAAAGTGAATGTTTTCGCCTATGAAAAGAGTATTATAAAAATCCTATATCCTTTTAATAAAAGATTCATAACAAAAAACGAAGCTTATATGAATTTTTTAAGACTATAAAGCTGAAAGGTTCTTCCTATCACTTTTTGCTTGGATTACACCATCAGCTTTTCATATTCATCAAAAGTCTGTCCAAGCTAATGAACGACATCACCCCGAAAATTTGCATATTTATGTTGAAAATTTTGTTAAAGTATTTTTTGGGTGCGGCTGAGCGTACAACATATTGTATAGAATTTTTGGCCGCCAGCAGCTCACATACACACACACACACACATTTATTTATTAGGCCAAAATTCGCTATGCTATTAAAGAGCTTCAAGTTATGGGCCAACAGGGAGAGCAATGTATTCAATAGGGGAAAAGTCGGAAAAGTCGAAGTCGCAACTAGTGAAAGCGCCAACTTGCAGCCAGTAAGAGCAACTTGGCTAGTTTTCCTTAAGGCTCAAAAAACTTTGGGGCCAAAAGCAGCCTGCAATCATATTTCACCTTAGCTTGGCTCTGAGTTTGCTGCACTTGTCGTGGTTGTTGGTGTTTTTGTTGTTGTCGCTGTGGTGGCTATAAAAATAACTGAACACTTGCCATTGCACACTTGGCCAAGTTTGGCAACTTTTGACGGCTGCTGCGGCAAGCAGCGAAGCAAACCAGCTAACAAAACGAGTTGTGATGTGGCCGTTGTTATTGTTTGCATGCTAGTATTTCTAACTATTTTTTCTGCTGATTTTTTACCCCCTTCTGCTGTTTTTGTTGTTGTATCTCTGCGAGTCTATCCCCATTGGCAACATTTAATTTCATTCATTGCAGGCAGCGGCAAAACGGCAGCCGCCGAAACTTCGTAAACCTTTTGTTGCTGCTGCTGGTTGATATCCTTGAAAGAACAGGGAGCTTTAGCTGTGAAGGAGGTTGCCTGTGTTTTAAAAATGTTTAAAATGTATATATTACACAATTATAAACATTTATAAGAAAGCAAAGCTTATAATTGCTTGACAAGAAAATATCAAAGATAAAATAAGAGTCTCGCGATGTTTATATATATATATGTTTATATGTTTATAACTGCTCTTGAGTAAAATAAATATAAAAATCTTAATTGCGAAATCTTGTTTTAAGAAATACTCACTTTCACTAGTACTTTTCGTATTGAATACCTTTTCCCCTCAAATTTGATTTATTATTTTATGTTAGCCTTAAAATGTTTTTTTTTTTTTAGCTTCACCCATAAACATAAAAGCAACCAATGTGGTTCCTCCACTTAAACTATTTTCAGATGCTTAATTTTTCAACTCTTTTATAGCTCTTTTCTTAGGGCATTCCCAAGTTAACTCTCTTGCAATGCAATTTTTCAGCAATTTTACGACGGTGCGGCTAGCCACGTGATTTTGTGTTTGGGTTTTCTTTTTGGCTTATTTTGTTTTGGCGTTGTCTCCGGCTTGCCTTGTTGTTGATTTGGCTGGAGGTTTTCAGCATTTTCCGCTGGGGACTGAAGTCTCTGGAAGTGTTTTATTCATCGTCATTCGCCGGAGCGTCATCGTCGTCGTCTTCCAGCACCGAGTTTAATGCCATTTTCGTGCCTGGGCTGTTGCTTTGAATAAATGCCCAGTCGTACGTAGTTTTGGCCATTTGCTGCAGTTTTAACTGTTCGAGAGAGGGTATGTTTCGGGACGGACAGACAGGTAAAAAGGATGTGGTAATTGCCATGCGGTAGCCGACGTTACCTAAGCAGGTGTTTACGTCTACGATTTTGTTTGTTTACCTTGTCTGCCATTGCAATTGAACATGCAATAAATAGTTCTTGCAATCTGTCGTTTCCAATCTGCTTTCGATGGGGGCCTTGCCCATATTTTCGCATTTAATTTGCTAGAAAATTGGGCTTGAATTGAGCTCACTGCATTTTTGAGGCATTAATGTAAACAAAGATCTGGTTTGTTTATAAAGTTGAGGCTTAGGGGGATACTCTTTCAAAGAGAAAATAATATGTGATCTTTGCTTTCATCTTCCAATAAATCAAATCCGAAGACTAAAATAAAACAAGTTCAGGTTGCCAAACACATTGTTATTATAAAGAGTATTTCATTGTTCGTCTTACTTTTCATGCCAAACTTGTATTTTTTGCCAATTCTTTTTGTTTTATGGAACCCACGCGACTCGCTGAGAGCCAGAAAAATCCATCATAAGCCCAGAGACATTTATAAATTGGCTTTCAGTTGTTGCTGCTGCCTTCTGTCAGAGTTATTCGCGCCGTCCCACATGATTATAATGAAGGCCCCCACCGATATCTTTAATTGGCCTCAACATTGAAATGTCACACGAGTTGGTAGCATACTAATTATATAGACAATAAATTAAGCTCTTGGTATTTGAATTCGACCCGGCTAACCGTATCACATTTCCCTTATTGCTTTCAGGTTAATGCTGCATATATGACAGGCCCACACGACATCGACAGCGACTGAGACAAGTAAGTGTACAATTAAACCCCGCAAAAGAGAGAATATTTATGCAAATTTCAACATGTTTTTTTTATTAAATTTAGTTTTTTTTTCAAAAGGAAAACTTTGTCCGGGCCTGACCTCAATCCCAGTTGCAGTGCAAGTAGAGCAGAATGGAGTAAATCCCCACGCCCATTTCAGTTGTTTAGTTCCTGTGCAGGCGGCATATATATGTTCTCTTTTATTTTTAATTTATTTTAATGTGGGCCGCTGTTCTGCGCTGTGAGTCTGGATGGGAAGCGAGTCCCAAGGCGGAAGAGGAAAAGGAGGCCTGAATACTCTTCAGATGAGGGAATACTGAATACAATCGAGTCAGCAAAATGATGTCAACGGGATGTATGCATGTTTCGAAAAGGATTATCCGCAAAGGATGCCAGGAAATTGACTCTCCTGCTCCATTTCTCCCAATGATGTCATTTTCGAAGCCATAAAATTGATTTTGCATTAAAATTCGTTTAGCAGGAATTTTGCTGGCGCAAGAAAGTGAGCTCGAGGCGGGGAGCCAGAGCACTTTGATTCAATTAATTCGCTATTTCTGTGTGCGTATGTACAAGCCGAAGGCGCCTCGCAGATCCTCTGCTCTCTGTGCGAAAATGTTTGGCTCTTGGCCCGCGTGCGAGTTGTTGGCCAACCGCAGCAGCATCGTTTGCTGACCCAATTTCGACTGGCTAAGAATAGCGAAAAATGTTTAAACGCACATACGCCTTGCTGCTGCTGTCCGTTCGAATCTCTCTCTGCCTCGGATTACACTTATATTTAATTCCTCGCCGAGTGACAGTGCGAGAGGCCTTAAGATTTGATGTGCTGCGGTATGGCGAAAGGGATGTATTGCCAGGAGGGTGGCTCAATATTTTCGATACTCAATTACCATAACTTGTGCTGCTGTCAACGCTTCGCCTATAGCCCACTAATTAAACCCAATTTATTTATTCACGTCTGTTGGTGGCAAATAAACTATGCAAACGAATTTATAACAATACCCAAAAAGTTTAAGTTGGCTGCCAACCAAGAGTTGCCCGCTAAGATTTATTCTATCAAATCTATTTTAATTGTTTTCCTCTTGTCATCTCGCTGTAATTGTAATTGTGAAACCCGGCCAAGAAAAGCCAGGAAAGGCGCCAGGGGCGTGTCTCCTAATTGCCCCACTTGGTGCAAATAATTATATTTTGTTTCCCCGCCGGCAGGGCACAGTGAGTGCCCCTAGTACCCGCACAGATTCATCGATGGCGCTTCCGCATATTTGTTTGCGTGATGTCTCTCTGCTTGCTCGGTGTTCATAAATCAATTTGTTGCAATTCAAACAATTTTTGTGAGAGAGCATTGTCTGTCGATCAATTGGCATAGGAGCCAAAATTAGAAGACAATGGGGCGCGAATCAATCAGGGATCTACTCTTTGCATAGTTGCCAAGAGGTGCTAGAACCTGATTTTAAATTGAGATGTTTATTAGTGGAAAATATTCAGTCATTTGGTTTCGTCAACTTCCGAACCCTCTTCACGTTCCACTGACATATTTCTATCGACAATTGTCACATGAGAGAATTGAACGAATAAAATACCAAACAAATATTTAAATTACGTGACAAGCATATAGTAAGGTGTTTTCTTTCTGAGAATGTGCCCAAAGGGCTTTCTTATCGACTGTACACACACACCCCAAAAACCCTTGTTTCAAGATAAAGACACTTCTTCGATGTGTTCCGCTTGTAGATACAATATCTATAAATCTATAATTAGAGTTACTTGTGTGTATCAACAATTTGTGACAAGGTTCCCACGTTGTTCTCTGTTGATTCCGTTGCTGGGGGTGGTTGGGTGACTGGGTGGTTCCTGGCTTTTGTCCACCTGCCTGGGCTTCCATTGTATCTTTGTCATCAGTCTTTGTAGAGTGCGCTCATATAATTCCCTTAAAAGTGATCCCGATCAGAGGCGTCAGCTTCATTACCGATCCAGTGGCTCCTCAACGCGCATCGCTTTACTCCGAAAAATTGCCCAACAACTTAAATAAATAAATAAGCGCAAAATATTGTGATATAATCGAAAAAGTGAGGTGAAATTTGGAACAAACAAGCGAATTGCTTCAGGTGAACAATATCTCACAAAATTGAGAGAGTGAAGATTGGAAAGAAATAACAAAATCACACAAATCGCAAGCTAAACTAATTATTTTGTTTATGAATGAGACTACAGCTACAAGACGCCTGTGTGTTGTGAATATTTAATAAACATTTTCTGGCTATCGGCCAAGTTTTCAAGAAAGAGAGAAATTGTAGAAATTTCAAGTGAAATGGTTCATTTGTTCTCAAGAACCTTGATCTTGTCCGGCAGCCATGTGCACTTTATAAACCGTAAAGTCGTCTTCCGTTTACGTTTTCATTTCTGAATTTATGAGTAATTGAGCTAAATAAATCGTGGGATATATTCGGGCCACCCTCTAATAGAAAGAAACAAAAATTTGCACACAGATGAGTCACTCCTAATACCGGGTGGAAAACGTGGAAGGCCTTTAATCCACCCTCGCCGGCTGTTGACATACCCTTGCCCCGTTCTTTCTCCCTTTCGAGGGTTTTAATTTTAATTTCCCTTCCTGCCCCAACAAACTTCGCGTTGCGGGGAGATAAAACAGGCAAACAAAAATCGATAAGTGCTAAACTTTTCATTTTCCATGGACTTTAATTTTTGTGTGTTTCATCTTTCTCCCCACTGGCACTGCCCTTTCTCCGCACAGTGACATAACGCCGTGGTGTGTGCCCAGTGTGACCCACAAGGCTTTTGTTTAACCCGCACAAACAGAGAGGCGGGGAGCTGCACTGATATAAATCGTGAATAGATTACAGAGTGCCTAAAATAATTTATTGTATTTCTTAGATTTAATTTAAATAAGGTTTTATACAGTATAAAATTGTTTCAATTCAATTCCCATCGGTATATAGTTTGCCGACAATCTGACTTTAACATTTGTCCTGCTATATGCAAAAGCTTATTCCAAAATGCTGACTTTTAGGCACTCTTTAAAACAACTTTATCTAATTATGATATATTATATTTATCTTGAAGGCATAAAATCTTAATTGTTTATTCCGTTAATGTTATTATTTTCCTTTCGTTGGACCTATGTTTATAATATTTCAAGTAGATTATCATTTGTACAAAGAAAGTTTTTTGTTTTGTAAAAACACAGTTTCTTCTTCCCATTTAGAAAACAACAAATATTATTTATTGTATCAACAGATCCCTTTCCTTCCATAAAAATACCAACTTATAAATTTCTCTCTCTGCGTGAAAGAGCGACTGTCGAGCTGTCGCCAATTGCGTGGCCCACCCAACCACCGCCCCTTTGCTGTCCGAGATGTGGGCGTTGCTAGGAGGGGGAGAGACTATTGTGCGAGGTCTTTTTATGACTTTCCTGGCGCCAATCGAATTTCGGCTTGAGCTTTAATAGACGATGAGACAACACAAATTGGAACCGAGTCTCTCGTCATTGAGCAAGGGATTTCTTGTGTGGGAAGTAAAGGAACTATTTGTCCATACGGTAATCTCTATGCAAAAAAAAGGGAGAACCTTGTCGAAGAATGTGCTTGTCGGATGTTTGATTCCCTAAAAAAAGCTAAGCAAGGATATCCTTTTTCACATTAAAGAGTTCTGTGACGTAAAGGAAACCTTTATTCAATTTGTTTTTATGATAAAAAGAAGGTCCTATCTTCTAACCTTTTTCCAGGACTTGAGCACTTATTTTGTACTTCAGGCTCCATGGAAAGGGAGGATACTTCTACCCCTGTTCCCTGTTCAATAGAACCTAGTAAGCGAACCGTATGTTGTCTAAGTATTCAGAGCCGACCGAGACTTTCCACCCATGTTAGTGTATTACAAACCTCGGGACTAGCTACATTTCTATAAGTACTTTCAACCAAAAAATAATTAGATTTCCCCTTTTTGGCGAGCGCCAAAAAGTCGTACAAATTCATTGTTAATTTTTAGCAATACCAAAAGCAAAGATCAAGACCACCGAGTTGTAATCCGAGGGCGCCGCACATCATGAATCCTACCAACCTGGGCAAGCAGAACGGTGCACTGGTGATGGAGGTGCTAAAGGTTCTGGGTCGTCCGGCCACCAGCTTCGAGGTGGCCGAGCGGGTGTCCGATGTCTACCGCCTGCCATTGCAGCCCATCCGACCCGTGGTGACCGACGTGCTCGAGGGCGGGGTACGCCTGGGGCTCTTTAGCTACAGAAACCACCGCTATTCGGTGGTGCAGCCAGTGGTGGATCAGCTGCGCCGTGACATTGATAAGTATGCGTCCGAGATACTGGCCATGGCCGGTTCCTCTGACGGCTCCAGTGAGACGAGCCAAGGCAGCGGTGGCGCTGGTGGAGCGCTTCCCAAGATGTCGCCGCTGATGCTGAAGCTGCAGAAACTCGATGGATCGCCGCCCATTGTGGCCGTGGGGAACCGATATCGCCAGACTGCCACGGGGGAACAACTGGAGCGTATGCCCTCCGGGGATGTTCCGATAGACGACAGAGAGGACATCGTCATGCTGCCCGTCTCCCCGATATAACAAATTTCCCATTTTATTATAAGCTGTTCCACCGAATGCTAGTGCATCCAAAATTCTGGCGTCCAATAAACCAGGCAAGGGCTCGATGTGTTCACATGGCAGCGAAGTTGGACCTAGAGAAGAAATTGTATTTATAAATCATCTAGGTAATTTAGGTTTCCAGAATCCTGATCATATTCCTCTTTTCCAGAAAATGGGGCAATGACTCGTCCTCGTTCTGTTCCTTGTTTCCCCAGGGGCTATTGTCCTTTGCGTGAATGCGGGACATTCACATCCTGAACACGGCTAAACACTCACACAAAGAGCCCAACAGCTGCGGTGGCAGTGTCTTGTGGTTTACTTTTTATTTTCCATTTGCCCCGACACAAATGGCACTCCACTTCTCGGCTCCCACCTTGCCGGTCCCGTTTCCCGGCTGTCCATTGTCAGGTTGTTGCCTGTCTAGGTCTAGGCGGATCCAAACAGAAGTTCAAACTCGAGTGGCAGCGTTTTATTCTTTTTCCAGCTCATTTGCCTTCGGCTTTCTGTCTGGCTCACTTGTCAGCACTCAGGGGCTGTGCCAATTATGGCCACAAGTTGGCCAAAATAGCTCCGCAGCAAATGTTCCAGGGTTCCCCGAGTTCACAAAAAATTGAATTAGTTATTGGCATTTGTATAGCTTTCTCTAAGGAGTTTAGGGTATTCAGAGGTAGGCTTTCCTTTCGTTCCTCGTTATTTGTATCAGTGGACCGCATCATGAGTAATTCTTTCTGATTCAATTAACTGAAGTATAAAGCTCTGGCAAGATTTGAGTTCTCATTTGAATGCATAAACAACAAAAAGGAAAGGAGGCAAAGTACAAGCAGGAAAGTTAATCATGATGATGACAAGTTCAGTTTAAAAGCTCTTTGTTAGAGCAAGTCGCGGGCATGTGTGTGAGACTTTCAGCTTTCTCGAGAATTTGTTATTTAAAAAGTAAAACTTCTGCCTTGTTTACATCCCCATATGTGAGTGTACATAAGACAGTCCTTTATGGGTAAACAAAGGAACTGGAACGGAGTTCGTTGACTTTAAAGCAGGAACCCAGAAACCCAAGAACTTTTTGTTTTATCCCTCACATTTAGGCTACTTTCAATGAAACGATTGAAGAGGGTCCTATTTTAATTAGCTGAAAGGTTGTGATTTCCTTCTGGCTAATTATTCAAATCATACAAGAAATTAATTAAATTTAAAGAACGTGTATTCCGGTATTCCGCGTATAAGGGTAACGAAGCTTTGCCAGACGTCTGACAAGATTTTCCTTATTAATGGGCCTAATTAATTAAAATTCATTTGACGGCCGAGGGAACGCCAGGGAAAGCCAACTCAGACAAAGGCACTGCAAACATGCACAGGACGGGTAAATGTGAATGAACATTCTGTCAGATTTAAAGAAATTCACAGAGGAAAATGAGCAAATTAGCAGCTTATTTGGCTTGTATTTCGTTGTCACACCGAAGCACCCGACTCACTCCATCTATCTCTCGTCTCCTTGCAGGATGAGCCGCCAACACCAGCGGCACCACCATCACTTGCCGCCGCAGCAGCAGCAGCAGCAGCATGTGCCGCAGCAGCAGCAACAGCTGACGGCGCAGCAGCAGCTTCTGATGGCGGAGCACGCAGCGGCCGCGGAGGCGGCCGAGCTGTTCGATCTGCTGTGCGTGGCCACTACAATGCGCCAGATCCTGGCCCTGCATCGTTCCATGTGCGAGGCAGTGGGTCTAAGGCCGTCGCCCCTCAACGATTTCTATCCCCGGCTGAAGGCCAAGGTGCGGTCGTGGAAGGCACAGGCGCTGTGGAAGAAGTTCGACGCCCGCGCCGCCCATCGGGTGTACGGGAAGGGAACCGCCTGCTCCGGTACCCGGGTCCTGGTCATTGGAGCCGGGCCCTGTGGCCTGCGCACCGCCATCGAAGCGCAGCTGCTGGGCGCCAAGGTGGTGGTGCTGGAGAAGCGCGACCGCATCACCCGCAACAATGTGCTGCATTTGTGGCCCTTCGTCATCACCGATCTGCGCAACCTGGGCGCCAAGAAGTTCTACGGCAAGTTCTGCGCCGGCTCCATCGACCACATCTCCATCCGGCAGCTGCAGTGCATGCTGCTCAAGGTGGCCCTCCTGCTGGGCGTGGAGATCATTGAGGGTGTCAGCTTCGAGCACGCCTTGGAGCCGTCCGGCGACAGCGGCGATGGCTGGCGAGCAGTGGTTACACCCTCGGATCACCCCGTCTCCCACTACGAGTTCGATGTCCTCATCGGGGCGGATGGTAAGCGAAATATGCTGGACTTTAGGCGGAAGGAGTTCCGGGGGAAGCTGGCCATCGCCATCACGGCCAACTTCATCAACAAGAAAACGGAGGCGGAGGCCAAGGTGGAGGAGATCAGCGGGGTGGCCTTCATCTTCAACCAGGCCTTCTTCAAGGAGCTGTACAGCAGGACGGGCATCGATCTGGAGAACATCGTCTATTACAAGGACGAGACGCACTACTTCGTGATGACTGCCAAGAAGCACAGCCTGATCGACAAGGGCGTGATCATCGAGGACATGGCCGATCCCGGCGAGCTCCTGGCCCCCGCCAACGTGGACACCCAGAAGCTGCACGACTATGCCCGCGAGGCGGCCGAGTTCTCCACCCAATACCAAATGCCCAACCTGGAGTTCGCGGTTAACCACTACGGCAAGCCGGACGTGGCCATGTTCGACTTCACCTCCATGTTCGCCGCCGAGATGTCCTGCCGCGTGATCGTGCGCAAGGGCGCTCGGCTGCTGCAGTGCCTGGTGGGCGACAGCCTGCTGGAGCCCTTCTGGCCCACCGGATCGGGCTGTGCCCGCGGCTTCCTCTCCAGCATGGACGCGGCCTATGCCATCAAGCTGTGGTCCAACCCGCAGAACAGCACGCTTGGCGTACTGGCGCAGCGCGAGAGCATCTACCGGCTGCTCAACCAGACCACGCCGGACACCCTGCAGCGGGACATCAGTGCCTACACCGTGGACCCCGCCACTCGCTACCCGAACCTGAATCGGGAGTCGGTCAACAGTTGGCAGGTGAAGCATCTGGTAGACACGGACGACCCGGCCATTTTGGAGGAGACCTTTATGGAGACGCACGCCCTGCAGACGCCGCATGTTGTCACGCCGGGCAGGCGCAAGCGGCGCAGTGGAGGTTAGTACACTAGAAGGAGGTTAGTAACTAGGACGCCTTTAATGACGTCTCTTATTCCTTAGATCTCCTGCCGCAAGGCACGGCTCTGCTAAGATGGATCAGTGCCCAGCTGATACGCAATCACCAGTTTGTGCCGGAGCTCAAGGAGCCCTCGGATGTGTTCCGAAACGGTCGGGTCCTGTGTGCGCTTATAAACCTGTAGGTTATACCTTATGTGAGCTTTAACGGCCTTCTTCACCAGCTGCTTCCTTTCTCAGGTATCGTCCCGATCTTATCGATTACGCTGCCACCAAGGACATGAGTCCCGTGGAGTGCAACGAGCTGGCCTTTGCAGTCTTGGAGCGAGAACTGCACGTGGACCGCGTGATGAGCGCCAAGCAATCGATGCAGCTTAACGACGTGGACTCGCGCAGCTGGCTTAACTATTTGGATCAGATCTGCGAGGTGTTCCGCGGCGAGGTGCAGCACATAAAGCACCCCAAGATGGACTTTAGCGATCTGCGCCAGAAATATCGCATCAACCACACGCACGCCCAGCCCGACTTCTCCAAGCTGCTGGCAACGAAGCCCAAGGCGAAGTCGCCCATGCAGGATGCCGTGGACATACCCACAACGGTGCAGCGTCGTTCGGTGCTGGAGGAGGAGCGCGCCAAGCGGCAGCGCCGCCACGAGCAGCTCCTGAACAGCGGCGGAGCCGCCACTGGTGTGGCCGCCAGCGGGGCGGCAGCGGGCGCCAGCCAGCAGCCGGGTGTGTTGCAGATAACCATTCTACACCATAGTGTGCCGGATAAATGAATCTCCAAGTGCGGTTGCATATTCTTGTTAAATTGTACAGTGGGAATAAAATGTATCCTAAGTTTGCTCCTAAAATCTGTCCTTTTCCACGAGAGTCTTGATTTGATTCAGATTTATTTCGTATATAGCTGAAACTCTAATGTATTTTGTAAGCTAGCCACTTGGAGACTCATTTAGCAGAGCAAGAATTCGTGTAAAGAATCCATATTTATCCCTATTTTATTCACCGCAGGTCAAGGAGATACACCGCGTCGTTCGAAGAAGCGCCGGCAAGTCGACAAAGCCGCAAACATAGTGAGTAGATTCTGGCATTATTTAAGATCATCGATATTTGCAGTACTTTTACCTTGGTAAAAGTATACTTTCTAAATGTACATTCAAAGAACTTAATTGTTTTTCATCTTAAAAGTAATGAATAATGAAATATTGAAATATTGAAATCACCAAAAACAAATTCATAAAAACCAAACCAATCGGTAATCTGTTCCCAAGGTTCAGCTCCTGCTGAGAACAGTTCTCTGTCATGAAATCAGTAACGCCATTAGCGCATACGAATCCATCAATGAGGTCAGTTCGCTCAGTGTCCAAGTCCAAGTCCCAGTGTCGTCCTCACGGTCCATTGTGTGCTGTAACACTCTCGACCGCCACCACCAGTACTAACCCACGTAGCATCCCCATCATAGCAGTAGCCAAGTAGTTCTTAGCCATCGTTCTGTGTCCACAATCCACACAATCACAATCGTCCCTAGAACAAGACCAAGAACCCCTAGTTTACCCCCACCGCATCTGTCCAATGTGTGTTCAACTATCAAACTCTGCCGCGCAGGAGGAGCGCCAGCAGCGCTTGCAAGAGATCGAGGAGAATCGGCAGGAGCGGATGAGCAAGAGGCGCCAGCAGCGCTACCACCAGACGCAGAACTTCTACAAGAGCCTGCAGCTCCTGCAGGCGGGCAAGCTGCTGCGGGAGGGCGGAGAAGGCGAGGGCGGCGCTCTCGGGGTGGCTGAGGATGGCACTCCCTTCGAGGACTATTCCATATTCCTCTACCGCCAGCAGGCACCAATTTTCAACGACCGCGTGAAGGACTTGGAGCGGAAGCTTCTGTTTCCCGTAAGCGCTGAGAACCTTAAGGTTCTTGCTCTTGCACGCCGCGTTTTCTTCAGTGTTGTCGTCTTGTTCGATTCCTTTCGAGGAACTCTTCTAACCCTTGACTAATGCTACTGTCTTGCGCCAAAAGTTATTACTTAAAAAATAAAAAAAAGAAGAAGCAACTAACAAACACTTTAGCTAACAGCTTTGAGGAGATATTTCACTTAACGTGGTTTTCAAATTGAATAACAGAAAGTGTTTTAATGAATGATCGTGAATCTATTTTTGTAAGAAAAATATCAATATCTTTACAACTTCTAAAAATATAGATTCGTCGATAATCTATCGACATTTGTATCAAAAACCGATATATCTATCGATATCTTAACTTTGTGATAAATCGTAATTTGACAAGATATCGTTACGGCCAAAGAAGACCCAAAATAAATTTTATATTTATTACCAAAGAATTAGTTTTGACATTAAAAAATTGATTTGGTAAGAAGACTAATTTTACTTGATACTTAAATTTGATATCCATATCAACTATATATTACGAAATTCTAATATATCGGTTTATCGCTAAATCTTACGTAAAAGTCGATATAATGATGTACTCTAAATGTGAGACAAATCGATGTTTTGTTTTGTTATTTCGGACCAATGTAATCGACAAAGTAACATTTTTTCGATAAAACCGATATACATATTTCGATATTTAAAATATCAACATATCAAGTTTATTTTTGATATGCCCGTGATATATTTTGGCGATATATCTATCTGACTTTGTCTACCAAAACCACATCTCTGCCTGTTTATAGAACCCCTTTGCGATCGTTTTCTGTATGAACAATGTTTAAAAACTAGCATAGAATTGTTGCAGCTCAAATCTAAAATCTAATTAAGCATTAATGCCAGGAAGAAACCCAGTTACTAAATGTAATATCGCTAAGCTAAACTAAGCTCGTTCATCTAACCAGTCCAAAGTTCGGACACTTTGTTAAGCTTAAGTTCTGTTGTTTGCCCTTTGAGTTCATTGTTTATTGTTTATATTGTTGATCAGCGAAATCTGAAGTAAAATATTTACGCATATCTGTATATTTTGATTTCTCCAATCCTCTCCACTCCGCCACCGACTTTTAATTATTTAAATGTCCAAATATCCCACACTCTACCGACCACTAAACACTATACAAACCACCCTTCGACCAAACCAAGGATCGCGAACGCGGAGACATACCCTCAGCCCTGCCGCGAACGGCGGACGAGCAGTTCAGTGATCGCATCAAGAACATGGAGCAGCGAATGACTGGCCGCGGCGGCCTTGGTGGCGACAAGAAGCCCAAGGACCTCATGCGGGCCATCGGCAAGATCGACTCCAGTGACTGGAATGTGCGCGAGATCGAGAAGAAGATCGAGCTGTCCAAGAAGACCGAGATCCATGGGCCCAAGGGGCGCGAGAAGGTGCCCAAGTGGAGCAAGGAGCAGTTTCAGGCGCGCCAGCACAAGATGTCCAAGCCTCAGCGCCAGGACTCGCGCGAGGCGGAGAAGTTCAAGGACATTGACCAGACAATCCGTAACCTGGACAAGCAGCTAAAGGAGGGCCACAATCTCGACGTGGGCGAGAGGGGCCGCAACAAGGTGGCCTCCATTGCCGGCCAGTTTGGCAAGAAGGACGAGGCGAACTCGGACGAGAAGAACGCGGGCAGCAGCAATGCCACCACTACCAACACCACCACCAACAACAACACAGTCATCCCCAAATCAGTGAGTAGTTTTGTGTTCCCTGGTTTGTTTTGTTCCGTTTTGGATTCCCCCGGTTTATCCCCATCAGCTTTTGCTTTGCGTTTTTATTTTATTTTGTATTACATTCGCGGTTGCTTCCTGTGGTTGCTGTGTCCCTGCTGCAGTTGCTCAGTGGCCCAGCCGCTGTTGATGTTGTTAGTGTGCTTTGAGCATAGGTCTTAGGCAACTCCCATACATCAAACACCAGCACATCTCACTACACACATCCCTCTCGCACTTGAACATGTCACCCATCCCCCATCGCATTGCAAAGCCAAAGTTAACGTTGTTTGTTAAGGATCTCTGACATATTAAGAACTCCTAACACCTAACACGTCCCATCCAAAATACAGAGTTCCAAGGTGGCGCTGGCCTTCAAGAAGCAGGCTGCCTCCGAGAAGTGCCGCTTCTGCAAGCAAACCGTCTACCTGATGGAGAAAACCACCGTGGAGGGCCTGGTCCTGCATCGTAATTGCCTTAAGTGCCACCACTGCCACACAAATTTGCGCCTGGGCGGCTACGCCTTCGATCGCGACGATCCCCAGGGCCGTTTCTATTGCACCCAGCACTTCCGGCTGCCGCCCAAACCGCTGCCACAGCGCACCAACAAGGCCAGGGTGAGCATTGATTCTGTGATGATGCCTCTATCTGGCGTAAACCTTTCGGATCCTTGCAGAAATCCGCTGCCGCTCAGGCCGCTACGTCCGCCACAACACCAACAGCACCGGGAACTCCAGTCGCTGCCGCTGCCGGCACCACGTCCACTGAGCCCATGGACACCACACCGGCCAGGGATCAGGTGGACCTTCTGGAGACGTCGCGGGCCAATGCATCGGCGGACGCGATGTCCGACGACGAGGCCAATGTCATCGATGAGCACGAGTGGTCGGATCGAAACTTCCTGCCGGAGTCTATCAACGACTCACAATCCGAGCTATCCAGCTCCGACGAGTCGGACACGGAGTCAGACTCTGAGTTCGAGGAGGCGGATGATTCGCCCTTTGGCGCCCAGACCCTGCAACTGGCCTCGGAGTGGATTGGCAAGCAGTACTGCGGAGACAGTGATGTCTCCGACGACTTCTACGACTCAAGCGAAGGTATTGCGGGTGAGTGGGAGCACAGCAAGGGGTAGCTTTCTAAGGGCTTCCGCTAAGCTAATGTTTCTATAATGTTTTGTAGACGACGGCAAGGATGATACGGAGGGCGAGGAGTTCAAGAAGGCCCGAGAACTGCGACGCGAGGAGGTGCGCCTGCAGCCCTTGCCAGCCAATCTGCCCACGGACACGGAGACCGAGGTGGGTTACATTCAATCTTATCTGTTCTGTTGGTGACGGGGAGACTAACCACCTTCTCATTATTCTCATTTATTCTCCTTGATGACTCTCTCTTACCGATATATTCTCATGTATAATCCTCCTTCCCTTAACGGTGTTGGTTTCACCATTGCCCCCCATCCAAATAAGTAGAAGCTTAAGTTGAACATCGTAGAAAATAAGGAGAACGTGGCCGCAGATAGAAAGTCCCTTGAGTCGGCCAACTCCTTCGAGTCCGCGCGCAGTCAGCCGGCCACGCCTCTGAACACGCCAACTCGCGTCGAGATGGAGCAGCTGGAGCGGAATGCTCCGCGCAAGTTCAGCAGCGAGATCGAGGCAATCAGCGAAAAACTGTATCACATGAACAACATGATGAAGATGAACAAGGACCTGGAAGTGCTGGCCAAGGAGAATCTGGTGAAGAGCGACATCCTGCGCAAGCTCACGCTCAAGGAGAAGTGGCTGGCCGAGAATGCCGCCATTGCAGCCGCCCAGAAGGTGGCAGCCCCTGCACCTTCGGCAGCTGCTGCTACTCCTTCGACTCCAACTCAGCCGAAGTCCAAGTTCGATGAAAAGTACGAAAAGGTGGTGAGTCCACCAGCGGCCGTAGTCGAGCCCAAACCAAAGCCTATCATAGACTTCAATCTGGATGAACTGAAGCCGCGCAAGCCCAACTTTGAGGAGCGGCCGAAGGAGCAGCTTCCCAGGCCAGCGGGCTTGAAGAAGCCACCACCAGCGAATGCCAAGGCAGGTGGCAGCACGAACGTAAGTCGGTCAAGCAGCATGAAGAGCAACGCCAGCACCGGCAGTCCCAGGCTGAAGAAGGCAGCTCCCATTGCCAGTGACAAGAAGATGCAGATTGAAGGAATCCTCAGCACGATCAAGAAGATTCAGCGGCAACACAGCAGCGATCTTGATGAGGACATGGATGTGGATGCGGATGTGGATATGGATAACATGCAATCAAATAAGCAGCTCAGCAGTAAGCTGAAGGAAATCCAAGCCAGCAACTTTGCAGGCACCATGGATCACATCAAGTCCCAGCTGACCATGCCCACTGTGAGTGCCCAGGCAGCGCCCACCGTGGATCTGTCCAAGTACTTTCCCAATCAGAAGGTCGAGAAGAGTTCTGCCGGCAACACGAACAAGAACCAAAAGACCCTCAAGGATGTGGACCTGGCCAAGTACTTTCCCAGCAGTCCAGCTCCTCAACGAAGGACTGTGGAGACGGTGGCCGAGCGACTGAAGAAGTCGCAGACTGAAGCCTCTTTGGCGAAATCAAAAGGTGAGGAAGACAAGGCGAAGACGCCACCAAGTGATTCCAAGAAACCGGAGGATGTGAAAGCTGGAACGGTCACGAAGGAGAAAAATGCAGGTGGAAGTGGCACCAAACCAGTGCCGCCTAAGCGGCAAGCCTCTCTGGATACCTTTAGTCTACGGGAGCACCAGATGGATGGAGCGCTGGATTTGACGAAAAAGAAGACTCCCGCCAAGACGACAACGGTGATTAAGAAACCAGCCACAACCCTGACGAAGTCAACAGGCACGTCCAAGGGAAAAACCATCAAGATTGTAAAGAAGATCGTGCCCAAGGGAACGAAGGCCAAGAAAGCAGCAGCGGCTGCTGCCCAGGAAGCAGCCGCAGCAGCAGCAACTGCTGTTGTAGATCCCCCAGCGAAGGATCCGCCCAAAGATGAAGCCGAACGGATTTTGGATGAAATCCTGGGAGACGGGGAAACGCGCTCGCCCAGTTCCGAGTATCAGCGCTTGTTCGGTGATGAAAAGTCACCCAGCGATCTGTCCGACAACATTGATAGAATTCTCGAGGAGACGGGCTTGGATCTCGAGCTGGGTCTGCCCAAGCGCAGTAGCAAGAAACTGGTGAAGACCAAGTCCCTGGGCGAAGGCGATTTCGATTTGCAGCCCTCGAAGCAACGGCTGTCCGGGGTTCAGAACATCCTCAAGCGATTCGAGTCGATGAGCTCCGTGCACTCGCAGAATTCGCAGAACAGCGATGAGCAGGCGGCGTTTAAGTTGCGTCGCATGGAGTCCACCACTAGCAATCTGAGCAGCCTCACCCGTTCGAGGGAGTCGCTAGTCTCTGCCAGCGATTCGATGAGTGACTTGGAGAAGACCATGGACTACCTGCGGAACGAGTGGCGCAACGAGGCCACCAACTTCCTGCAGAAGAAGCGTGACAAGTTCTACGCCCAGAAGGAGGAGCAGCAGAAGGAGGTGCAGCAGGCCAAGGCTAAGCCGGATCCGATGAGGGATCTGCCAGTGCAGTACCGCGACTCCAAGCTGGCCAAGTTCTTCGGTCTCGGGACCCGTAAGTCTCCCGAAAAACGAAAGTCTCCCATCAAGAAAAAGAAGTCACCCTCCAAAACACAAAAGGTGCCCAAGTCAAATAACTCCCTGGAGGAGCTGGCCAAGATCAGCAACGCTCGACAGGCGAAGCAGGCGCAGAAGAAGGCTCCCAAAGTCGTGGAGCCTAAGCCCCTGAAGCCAGCAACACCAGTTCCCGATGATTTTGAGATCCTTGACCTGCTGGAGAAGGGCACAGAGGCCAAGCTGGAGCTGGAACGCTCCAAGACCAAGAGTCCGGCTGTCGAGCCTGTGAAAGAGACGCCCAAA
Source organism: Drosophila tsacasi (assembly GCA_018904565.1). Taxonomy (NCBI): domain Eukaryota; kingdom Metazoa; phylum Arthropoda; class Insecta; order Diptera; family Drosophilidae; genus Drosophila; species Drosophila tsacasi. The sequence goes on along the minus strand of JAEIHY010014293.1, from coordinate 8,773 downwards.
GAAGCTATAGCGGAGGTTCCTCTGCCTGTCGAAGATATCAAGAACCTACCAAAGACTGGGTGTGATAAGTCCCTGAACAGCTCTCGCCGTGGCTCCCAGTCCAGCTTGGTTATGTCGCGTCGTCCGTCGGAGATTTCCTTGAATGAGAAACTCAACCAGGAGGCACTGATTGCATTGGGCAATCTGGAAAAGGAACGAGAAGCCGAGCAAGTAGACGAACTGTTTCAGAACATGGTGGAGGAAATGGAGGAAGCGCAGGCGCAAGAGCCGCAGCCCAGTGCCAGTGTTGTTGAGCCCCTAGAAGATGACATCGATGCGGATTCCCTCTGCACCACCATCAGCAAGAGTCCCAGTGCCCAGCCCGTGACGGTGGTCAAGCGAGGCAGCTCCGAGGATCAGAGCATTGAGAAGCTTTTCGGTCACTTCTCCGACGAGATGTTGGTGAATGTGGAGTTCGATTCCAACGATGATTTAGTAGGCATTACGCCAAGGGCTACCCTAGTGTCCAGAGACTCTGCGGATCGGGACTATCTGGATAAGCTGGAGTCACTGGAACGCGATGAGGACGCCTTCCAGGCCGTTGTTGGAGACAAATTCCAGCAGGATTATGGTCAGGATGAGGTGGACAGCCTGCACTTTCCATCGCGGCCGCAGCGAAGACCCAAAAGCAGCTCCTCATCCAGCGAGCCTTCGTTGCCGGTGGTTCCGCAGAGGCTAAAAAAGAAGCTGGCCAAAATCGATCCCGAAGATATGGCTCCCTCTGTGCAGGATCTCCTCCAACAGGTTTACGCAAAGAAGTCAGAGTCCCCAGCTGTGGAAGTGATTCCTGTTATCGGTGGACGAACTCTTCGGTTTCCGAGTATATCGGTGGAGGAATATTTAGATGAAGTGGATCACCCTAAGGCTTCCGTTTCCCTGGAGAATGGTTCGCCGCCAAAAGAGGTCGTAGAACCGACTGTGACCCAACAGGAAGAGAAGGTACGGAACGAGATTCCTCAGACAGTGACAGAAATTCCCACCAAGCCGCCAGTTAGCCAGAGTAATTCCCTCAAGAGTGAAAACTCCTCCGGCAGCAGTCTGGTGGAGGTGCCACAGATAATCACCCCGCCCAAGATGCACAGCAAGGAGAACTCCGCTGACTGGGACATGGAGAAGCTACCAGCTTCCCCCATGCCTCGTCGAAGGCTGCCCCAAGGCCAGCCGCCTTCCCAGACCCAAAGTCTAGCCAGCAAGGAGAGTTCCCTGGAGTGGGACATGGAGAAGCTGCCCAGCAGCCCCATGCCACCGAGGAGGAATAACCGCATGCGACCTGTCTCACCCAGTAACAGTTCTGTGCAGCTCCTTAACAATCTCTCCTCGGACGCTGACGAAGAGGCAGCCCAGCGCCGTCTCATCGAGGACTTCGAGCGAGAGCGGCGCCAGGCGCTGATCAAGCGCGATGAGAACTTTGAGGCCACGGCAGCGGAGCAGCGCCGACGGGACTCCCTGCAGAGCAGCAGCAACTCGAGCAGCAAGCGCAGCCTGCCGCCACCCACGCCGCCCTCGAAGATGAGCTCCCGTCGCGGCACCACCCAAGACACGAATCGCACCCAAGAGACGAGCACGCGGCACGAGGGCACGCCGCCCATGTTCAAGAAGCTGGACGTCGACGGCACTTCCACTCCCCTGGACTCCACCACCTGCTCCACGCGGCGCAGCTCGTTTGCATTTATAGAGTTACAGGACAACAAGCCGGTCATTGTCCCCATGCCCAAGAAGCTCAAGTTGCCGAAGCCGGATCAGCCCAGGTTTGTTCCCGAGCCGGTGGCCGTTGATGAGCCCGTGCCCGAGGTGTTCCAGGGTCGCGCTTGGCCCAAGGCACAGGTCGAGGGTGTGGAGGTCGATTTCGAAGAGCTCGATGAGGAGGAACAGGCGGAGAAGCTGAAGCAACAGCTGCCGGAGTATGCTCGCTCCAATGGCCCTCCTTCGGCTGCCTTCAAGAACCGCAAGTGGCCAGACGGCAAGACCGTATTCGACCAGCGGGCCGAGTCCCTGGAAGAGGAGGATGTCCTTAGTGGCCTCCTGGGCGCCAAGAGACGAGGTTCCCAAAGGTTCCGGGACAAGCCACGCTCCCAGTCGCCGCAGCCCTTCAAGCCGCTGGCCAACAGCTCCCGGCAAAGCTCCAAGTCGTTTAGTGACCTCAAAAAGGGACCCTCCCTGCAGTCCCTGTCGGCGCAGTCCAGCCAGGACACGGATACACTCTCCACCACCACCACAGTGGCAACAGCTCGTCCCTTGAGCTACACCGGCTACGAGGACCCGATGGACGCCAACACCCAAGCCCTGCTCGATCGCAGCAAGCGGCTGCACAACCGCAAGAGGGACTTTGTCAACGAGCGGGTGGTGGAGCGGAATCCGTATATGAGGGAGGTGCTGCGCAGCACGGATCGCCGGGACTACGACGATGTGGACGAGGACCTGACGAGCTACCGGCCGCGTCACTACACCAGCTCCGCACTCAACCGCTTTCCCAGCACCTCCGCAAGGACAAAGAGCAGCAGCGCCTACGACTACCTCAGTCCCAGCAGCAGCGATTACCTGGCCCGGAGGCCCTACACCAGCAGCAGCAGCCATATCCCGAGTAGCAGCGCCGCCAGCAGCTATTATCCATCGAGTGCGCGCAGCTCCCACCTGAGCGATCTGTTCCGGCGAGGCAGTCCCGCCGGCGGATCCGGTTACGGCAGCAAAGAGTCGTGCGTTATCTCCTAGTCGTTAGCCCTAAGCCACTGACCAAAGCAGCCTTCTCTTTTTATTTATATTTACCCCCGTTGTGGCCACAGACGACGCCTCAACTACTTTCTCTACTGAGAGCCAACCCAGCGTCAGCGAAACCAACCCCAAAAACAGACCCAGACCCAGACCATGACCCCGACCCCACCCAGACTTTGACCCTTACAAGACACCATAGGTCCGCCCACAAAACCAACCAACCAACCAAGCTAGTTCGCCCGCCCGCCTGTCTGCTCTCGATGTGCCACCGCCTAGTCAAGTCCAAGTCCTCCAACCGGCCAACGATCGGGCTAGCCTCTGATCGCGTTAGCCAATTGATTGAAAAGTAAATGCACCTGGGTACGATCTGCGAAGGTAAATTCAAGCAAAGCCACCCACGAAATGTTGCGCTAACCCCGAACTCAAGCAGTCCAAAGACAAATCAAATAAAATCAAAATAAAATATAAAACAAAAGCCGACAGTTTGTAGTCTCTAAAAACCTCTAAAGTGTTGTGTCGTTCTGTTGCCGTGTCCACCAATAAGAAATGGTCTAACCCCCGCCATCTCAGCTAATCCCGGCCAGCGTTCGTTCGTTCTTCGTTCTGTCCTCCAGCCTTCCTTTCGTTTCCCTTCTGGATCGTACCTAAAAGGCATGATGCGCTGCGATTCGCTTCCGCGCTCGCTCTCTCTCTCTCTCTCTCTCTCTCTTGTTGCTGATGCTAACCTAACCCACTTACCCCGACTAATGAGCATGCTGCGAGCCAAGCCGAAGGCGCCTGCTGTACATTAATAAAGCGCCTCCAGCGAGGGTGGGATGCGGTGGCATCTGACCGATGTCCCCTGCTTCCCCGTTGCTCTCTTCGCTTCTGTTTTACGTTCGTTATTTGCCGCCCACTCGCCCACTGTTTTAACGCCCACTAATCGAGTTATGTCCCTCCGTGCCTCCTCCTCTTGCAGGTCCAGACCGAGTCCGAGACCAGCTCGCCCGACGAGGTCGAGCTCAACTCTGCCACTGAGATATCCACCGATTCCGAGTTCGACAATGATGAGATCATACGCCAGGCGCCCAAAATCTTCATCGATGACACCCATTTAAGAAAGCCCACAAAAGTACAGGTAAGAATCAATTATGCTCCTCTATAGTTTTCCCCTAAGGGATGTCTTTTCGCACAGATCAAGTCCACCACGATCGGACCGAATGCTGCTGCCGCCGCCGCCGCTGGACTCCATCAAAAGCAGTTGGCGGCTCGGGAGAAGGGCGGCAGCTACTTGCCAAAGTACCAGCCGCAGCCGCCGCTGCCACAGTTTAAGCCACTGGTGCAGGTGGATCCAACGCTGCTGATCAGCAGCCAGCGCGCTCCGCTGCAGAATCCGCGTCCCGGCGACTACCTGCTGAACAAGACGGCCAGCACCGAGGGCATAGCTTCGAAGAAGAGCCTGGAGCTGAAGAAGCGCTACTTGCTGGGGGAGCCGGCCAATGGCAACAAGATTCAAAAGTCTGGCTCCACGTCCGTGCTGGACTCGCGCATCCGCAGCTTCCAGTCGAACATCTCGGAGTGCCAGAAGCTGCTCAATCCGAGCAGCGACATCAGCGCCGGCATGCGAACGTTCCTCGACCGGACGAAGCTGGGTGAGGGCAGCAGTCAGTCCGGCGGACAGTCCAACGAGCTGATGCGATCCGCCACCAGCAATGTGATCAACGACCTGCGCGTCGAGCTGCGGATACAGAAGGCTCCCTCCAGCCACTCCACGGACAACGAGAAGGAGAACGTGTTCGTGAACTGCAAGAACGAGCTGAACAAGGGCATGGAGTACACGGACGCGGTGAACGCCACGCTGCTGGACCAGCTGGCCAGGAAGAGTTCGCCCACGACGCCGGCGACCAACAAGACGGTGATCGAAGTGATTGACCTGGTGACGCCCGAGAAGGCGGTGCCCATTATAGATCTCACCGCCAATGAAACGCCCAAAAAGCAGTCGGAGGCGGACGACAGCAACAAAATCAGCGAACTGCAGAAGGAGGTGGTGTTGAAGGAGGAACCGAAGCCCGATGTCTCGCGAGATGTGAAGGAGTGCATTCCGGACATACTGGGACACATCAAGGAGACCCCGCAGCAGGGCGGAGGCGAGGAGCAGCAGAGTCTGCTGAGGCAGTCGGACGAGGAGAAGCGCGACTCGCCCGAGAAGGAAGTGGCCGAGCAGGAGCCCAGCTATGAGCCAGACAGTGTGCAGATCCAGGTGCCCAACATACCCTGGGAGAAGAGCAAGCCGGAGGTCATGTCCACAACGGGTAGCAGCGGCTCCATCTGCTCCAGCTCCGACTCGTCCAGCATCGAGGACATCCAGCACTACATACTGGAGTCGACGACCAGTCCGGATACCCAAACCACGGCGGGCGGCAAGCACAATGTGCCGCGCCTGGAGGTGCACGACACGAGTGGTGCCCTGATGCAGGTGGACAGCCTGATGATCGTGAACGGGAAGTACATTGGCGACCCCGAGGATGTCAAGTTCCTGGACATGCCCGCCGATGTCATCGTTCCGCCTGCTCCGGCGCTAAGCACGAGCGAACTGGAGCCGGAGGACGACCATGAAGCAGAGGAGGTGGAGCCAGTGACGGCTACGCCCGAGCCCGCCGAGTGCACCGTCATCGAGGCAGAACGTCAGCCCCCTCCTCTGCCGGATATGGGACCACCGACACTGAAGTTCGACACCAAGAACGAGAACAAGATCGAGAGCCTGAAGAACCTGCCGCTGATCGTGGAGAGCAGCGTGAACCACAGTCAGGCGGTGAAGCCCATAACGCTCAATTTGAGCAGCTTGGCCAGAACGCCGGACACGCCGACCACGCCCACTGCGCACGATAGCGACAAAACGCCCACCGGGGAGGTCTTCTCCCGGGGCTCCGATTCGGAAACGGAGCCCACGGGCACCGGTCAGGTGCTGACGGAAACCGAACTGTCCGACTGGACGGCGGACGACTGCATCTCGGAGAACTTTGTGGACATGGAGTTTGTGTTGAACTCGAACAAGGGCACAATGAAGCGTCGCAAGGAGCGGCGGCGCAGTGGAGCGAACAAGCTGCCCAGCGGCAACGAAGTCATCCACGAGTTGGCCCGGCAGGCGCCAGTGGTGGAAATGGACGGCATTCTCAGTGCCATTGATATCGATGACATCGAGTTTATGGACACGGGATCGGAGGGTTCCTGTGCCGAGGCTTATTCCGCGACAAACACGGCTCTTCTCCTGAACAGAGGATACATGGAGTACATCGAGGCAGAGCCGAAGAAGCCCACTCCCAGGGCAGTGCCCCCCTCTAGTTATCACGGCAACCTGCCGCCGCTGGTGACCAAGCGGGACGAAAAGTTGGGCGTCGATTACATCGAGCAGGGAGCGTACATTATGCAGGATGATGCCAAGACGCCCGTCAACGAAGTGGCGCCCGCCATGACCCAATCCCTCACAGATTCCAGCACTCTGAACGAGCTGGATGATGACAGCATGGCAGGCCTGGGCTTGTCCCAGACACAGCCAACCACAACGGAGGAGAGCGAAGCGCTGACGGTGGTCACCAGTCCGCTGGATACCTCCTCGCCGCGGGTCCTCGACCAATTCGCCTCAATGCTGGCGGCTGGCAAGGGGGATTCCACGCCCAGTAGCTCGGAGCAGCAACCAAAGACCTCCACGGTGACCAGCAGCAGCAGCGGTCCCAACTCCTCTACCCCGGGCAACGCCTCCAAGGAGACCGTTCCGCAAGAGGAGGATCTGCAGATCCAGTTCGAGTACGTACGAGCCCTGCAGCAGCGCATCTCGCAGATCAGCACGCAGCGGCGCAAGAGCTCCAAGGGGGAGCCACCGAACCTAACTGTGATAGAACCCGTCGAGGATCAGACAAAGGCAGCTGCGGAGGCTGCGGAGGCCTTGCCCTCGATGCGGCCCCGCAGCAGCAGCAGCTCCAGCAAGGTACCTGAGATACCCACGCTCAGCAGCAAGCTGGAGGAGATCACCAAAGAGCGCACCAAGCAGAAGGATCTCATCCACGACCTGGTCATGGACAAGCTGCAGTCGAAGAAGCAACTGAACGCCGAGAAGCGACTGCACAGGAGTCGACAGCGCAGTCTGCTCACCAGTGGCTATGCCAGCGGTGCCAGCCTGAGTCCCACGCCCAAGCTGGCGGCTGCCTCCAGTCCGCAGGACTCCAACTGCTCCAGCCAGGCGCACTACCACGCATCCACTGCGGAGGAGCGACCACCGAAGCCCGTGGACGAGAGGCCGCTGCAAAAGTCCGCAACGTCCACATACGTGTCACCCTATCGCACGGTCCAGGGGGCCATTCGGAGTGCTGATCGCTACAAGCCGCGCCCCTTCAGCGAGCACATCGATGCCAGTGCCTTGGAGGGCTACAAGCTGGGCAAAACGGCCTCCTTCAATGGCGGCAAGCTTGGTGAGTTCGCCACGCCCAATGCTCCAGCGCGAGTAGTTCGCGGTGGAGGCGGAGGAGCAGCGGTCCCGGATATTTCAAATATATCCGCCTCAACGGAGAGCCTGAGGAGCGAGGCCCGGGCTAGGGCTCGCCTCAAGTCCAACACGGAGCTGGGTCTCAGTCCCGAGGAGAAGATGCAGCTACTGCGGTCGCGCCTTCACTACGATCAGCCCAGATCCCTGAAGCCAAAGCAAATGGAGGAGCTGCCTTCTGGCGATCTGGCGGCCCGTGCCCGCAAAATGAGTGCCTCGAAGAGTGTCAACGATCTGGCGTACATGGTGGGTCTGCAGAGCCAGCAGCAGCAGCAGCAGCTAGAACAGGATGTCGTGCTCCATGCTAAGGCGGCGGATTTCACATCCGATCCCAATATAGCGGCTGGCGGTGGCGGCTGTCCGGAGAAGGCAACGAAAATTAAGTCCGGACGGAGGCCCAAGGATCCAGAGCGGCGCAAGAGCCTCATCCAGTCGTTGTCCAGCTTCTTCCAAAAAGGTTCATCATCGGCAAGTCCCAAGGAGCAAGGAACTGTCGTCGCTACCACAGCTGGCGGCCACTCTGAGCAGTCAGAGCGACCCGGCACCAGCAGCAGCAGCAGCGCCGGCACGCCCACAATTTCCGATGCGGCGGCCGCTGGAGGAGGTGGAGGTGGAGGAGGAGGCGGCGTCTTCAGTCGATTCCGCATCTCGCCCAAGTCCAAGGAGAAGTCCAAGGTTAGTGTTCTGTTTGCTCAAGGGAATGTGGTGTGTCTATAATGTGGTTTCGGTGTCCAAGTGTTTTGTCTGCTCTCGTAGAGTCTGGCTATCGAATCACCCGACGATCTCATCTAGCCTTAAGTTATATTGTTAACCAAGACTGTCGTCTCATTTATAACATTTATCAACTTCTCTCCATCACTTTGCAGTCTTGCTTTGATCTGAGGAGTTTCGGTTTTGGTGTAAGAACTCTTTTAACTACATTCTAAACCCCGTTATCAATGACCTTTTAATAATTAAGCTGAGTAACGCCATATTTTTTCAGTCCGTTTTTATGCTCTCAACTTTTATCTTGCTAAAAAATAATTTCCAAATTTGAATTAAAATGTATACGCGTTATTCATCTTATTATCATAAGGTCTTTGCTTTTACTCTCACTTTCGAGTTCTTTCCTCCTACACAAAACGCTTAGTTTTTTATTTTTTTGGCTTGCAAATCCCTCATAAATTATATAATCGCACATCTCCATCTAACTGGGCTTTGTTCTTGTCTGTCTTGCTATCTCCTATTAACAATTGCTATTTACCTATTTCAATGTTTAATGTTTTTTCTTATATTTTAATTTGTTTTCATTTATTTTACTTTCATTTTCTTTTACCCCGATTCCAGCTAAAGTTATTTAAGTCTTAGCTTTAAGTTTTGCCTGCTGTATTATTTTTTAATTTCCCCTCTTGACCTTTTCTAAATAACCTTTATGATTACTTGACTTTATGTGTACCTTATAAGGGGTGTTCTTTTTATACCCTTGCAGGGTATTATAATTTCAGTCAGAAGTTTGCAACGCAGTGAAGG
>JAEIHY010014283.1:0-16452 GCA_018904565.1 Drosophila tsacasi | reverse complement strand
CAGCCTCGATGTGGAGGCCAGCATGCAGACCAGGGACAGGTAAGGTGGCGGCACTGAGTCCGGAGCTCTTGATTACAATCTGATCTGCAATAGAAATCCGCAAAAGTTGCGCGGAGCACGCGGCGGAGCCCGCCAGCGCCAATAGAACCCTCCAACCACTCTCAGATCTTCCCTCTTCGACTACCAGCACCTCCAATAGCTGTACATAAGGTACAAGAGAGATGAGCCCATTTATTTATTGCTTTACCAAACTAAAATCGAGCCTAGTAGAGCGCTATACTAACCTTTTATAAAGCAACACAAATCAGGTGCGGTCAAAATAGTGTGCAAATAGTGGAAATACCAATGGTTTTATATGAAAGTTTAAAAAATCCCTTGCTTAGAGAGCTTAAATTCTAGAGTCTTTGGGGTAAGTAAGGATATAAAGTGAGGATATAAAGATAGCCTTTTAAAATGATGAGTCTGAAGTTACGTTTTTGAAATAAATTGTATAAAGCTTTCCGGAAATATTCCAAGCCATATCTAGACTCTACCAACTTTTTTCTTATATAAAAAAATATATCCTAAATATAATATTTAAAGATTTCAATTATCGATATTGATTTGTATATAGCTTTTCAGACAGATACAAACAATTTTTTATTTTTTTTATATTTTGACCGCATAATTATATTACAAACTCACAGTTCCCCACAAACCCACATACATTCCACAGAGTGGCCACTGGCTCCAAAATCACACTCACTAGTCCCGATCCCGCGGCTCCCACGGAACATCTACACAATTCGGTGGTTAGCAACAGCGACACGGTCGAGTACATACCAAAGTTCAGCAGGCCAAATAGAACCATACACCTGGGCTCCGTCGAGGAGGTGGAGCTGCCCTCCTCCGGCCACTCACGCGACGAGCTCTAGGAACACCTCACTGCACTCTGCACGACACAAACACGACAAAAAACACAATCACAACACTTGAAAAACACTCCAGAGTACAGGTGAGACCACATGACACGCTTTTTCGCTTTCAAATTATTTTAATAGTTAATTGTCCTTAGCATTTATCAATTAAAATAAATTTCAATATCATATCCCTAAATTATTCACAGGAAAATTGCTCAGAATGCAACGGAAGCGCCAACGGAGGCGAATTAATGGCACTCGAGCGGCGAATTCACTAACACCACTTCATGTATTTCATTTAAATGGTTTTTCATTTCCTGTGATATTTTTTAAGTTTTGAGTTTAATAAAAATCTTGAAAACAAGCATAAAACTCTTGAAGACAAATTCGAAATAAATTCAAATCACAACACGGTTATAATGGTGTGACCAATTGTACTACAAGTTTTGTATAATATATTTTAGTATACTTCAGCCAATTTTTGGTATATTATAAAGCCAAACTCACGGCCACACCATATTTGCAGAACTAGAAAAGTAACGAAAAGTAACAACAAAAAACTAAAAAAAACTTAGATTAGAAGCTAATTTATTGTTTGCAAGTTTATGTCTGACCTTGAATATAGCGGGAAGTACCAGAAATTTGAAATACTTACCCCTGGGAGGGTGTGCAAGAGTCCATCTGGCCGGATCGATTTCACACTTTGCACTGCGCAGTCACAATTTGGCGAATTGCACAAAGAACGTAATTATTTGTAAATCGAATTAAGCGAACGTCTGTGTCGTCCAAAAAAGAGATAGTACACGCTGCAAAATGGATCATCGTGTTTTCCTGTCGCTGATCTTTGTGCTCAGCGGCACCTTCAATGTCCTGGTGGTGAAGTAAGTGTCGGAATATGAAAATATACCCTGGAAGAGCGAACTAAACAAATGCATCCGCCTGTGCCTGTGTATATTGTTTTCAGGTGGGCCAATCAGCAGCAGGTGATTGGCAGCGATGGCCAGCTACACGGCTTCCAGCATCCGGTAGTCTTTACCCTGCTGATGTTCCTGGGCGAGTTTCTGTGCTTCCTGGCCTTCAAACTGGTCCGTCTGATCTCAAGCCGCCGCGGTGTAAGTGCTGGAATTGGAATTGGGCTTTGATTCCCGTTTAATCCAAATTCATTCCCATGATACAGCCAAGCACCGAGCTGGACAGCATTCTGGCGCAGGGTAGCAACGAGTTTAGCCCGCTGAGTATGCTTCTGCCCACAGTGTTGGACATGGTTGCTTCCATTCTTCTGTTTACCGGCCTGTACTTGACTTACGCGACCAGCTTCCAGATGATAAGAGGTGCGTCTATCTCCGCTTGTGTCGCTTATCTCCTTCCACTCCACTTTGGCTGACTCATCTTCTTTGCAGGCGCTGCTCTCATCTTCGTCGGCATTTTCAGCACCATGTTCCTCAACCATACGCTTAGCTCTCGCCACTGGATGGCCATCTTCACCATCACATGCGGCCTTCTGGACATAGTCGGCCTGGACGTTCAGCGCGTTGATTACGATCGTGTCACCCTGCCGCATACGGACCACAAATCCATTCTGACCGGGGATATGCTTATCATCATTGCCGAGATCCTACACGGCCTGCAGTATGTGTACGAGGAGAAGCAGCTGAAGACGTCCAGTGTGGCGCCGCTACAAGCCGCCGGTTGGCAGGGCATCTTTGGCCTCATCATCACTTCGCTGCTGGCTGTCTGCCTGCACTTCGTACCCACCATGAATCCCTTCAACGATAGCTCGCGAGCCGTCTTTGATGACTGGAGTGATTTGTTGGCTGGTCTGCAAGGGAATCCAGTATTGATAATTGGCCTGATCGGATTCACCGTCTCGTGTGCCCTGTACAACTTCGTGGGCCTCTTCATTGCCATGTACTCTTCCAGTGCCAACCGGCTGCTGGCCGATGGTCTGCGCGTGTACTTTATCTGGGTATTTGTCATCGTCATGGAGTGGGAGTACATCAATATAATCACCATTATGGGCTTTATGATCCTGCAAATGGGCATCGTCTTGTACCGCCAGGCCCTGTTTCTCGACTGGTACCGAGCTGCAGTAGCCCGCTGGCAGCGCGCTCGCTATGTAGACTTGGGTGCCGACAATGCGGCCACTCCCAATAGCCGGCCAGCGGATGTAATCTAAGCAGGCAGACCGCCAGCGGCAGCTAAGGAGGAGGACTGACAACCGTACGCGGTGGATTGTGATATGAGAGATGGGCTGGCAGATCAACCCTGGGCTGATTCGTAAAGATTACTTATCGATTGTAAACGTTTAAACTTGTAGACTCAATAAGGAAATACACACATACCATATGTTACTTAAAAATTTTGCACTACTAAAGTACAATATATAATTTGTTACTTTTTTGGGGTACCCAATATGGTCTCACCCACGCCTAGGAAGTAGAACATCTGGGCGATCCCGAATAAGGGGCCCAACACCATAACCCGGCACAGACCGCCCTTGAAGAATGCCCGCACACCCTCGTTGCTTAGCGTCTTTCCGATACAGTCGACGAAGCCGTTGTATTTCTTTTCGCCTGGAGCCTGCAAACGGGTCTTGATAACGTCGAACGGCGTCACAGAAAAGGCTCCCGTTGCCCCAGCCACAAGTCCAGCTATTAGGGACCAGTAGAAGACCGCTTCGCCGGAGCCATCTGTCTTTCGTGGGCCTTGGTCGTTAATGAAGGCCATCAGAGGGAAGTAGAGTACCGAGAACAATACATCTCTAACTCCGGTGGCACCCACACCCTTGTACAGCCCAAAGATGCCACGCTCCCGCAGGAGTTGCTTGGTCAGGCTCAGGGCTGTAATTTTCTTAACCTCTTGCCCGGCTGCGCGGGCGGCTGCGGCTACGCGGCCGGTTTCCTGCATCTGGATCTTGAGCAGCTCCATGGGCGTGGTGACTACGATCTGGAAGAGACCGGCTAAGCCGCCGGCTAGCCCTGCCCTTGGCAGCGATAGATCCCCCTCGTCGGTAGCCAAGTGATAGCGAAAGAAGTCGTTGGCCGTCAGCTTTATGGCTTTCTCGGGTGTGACCAGCAAGATGTTGACCGCCGATCCCCGGTACATCCCAAAGAAGCCCTCGCTCGCAATCGTCTTGCGGAAGCAATCGGCACTGAGGGATGAGGGATGCGTAGAGATTGATATCCGTCTGCTAATACTCTTCCCTTCTTAACTCACATGCTGGTGTACATGCGTTCGCCATTGGGTCCGATTGTCTGGTTCTGCAATCGGGTCTTGACCATATCCAGGGGGTAAATACATGTTACGCCAATGATGCCGGCAAAGCCTCCGTTGATGATTTTGGGCAAAATACTGTAAGGGGTGCACCACATATTGTGGATAGGTTTCTGAGAAGTGCAGTCAACTTACTTAAACTGTGCAGCCTTTTTCTGTTCACTCTGAACCATTGCGACCTCCCAAAACCAAATTTAAATATTCTTCATATTCTTAAGGATTTTTTTAAATATTTTATATATATCTCGTTTGTCTATGTCTGACGTTTTTCATAAAGTATACATTGGATTTTGTCATGTTCTTGGTTGCTACTAAAAGTTAAACTTTCGCCTGGCAGCAAAGGAAAATGCATTATTAATACAATTTGAGGCAAAACGTTCGTGGTTAGCTGCGGATTGCTCCGGGAAGTACACAGAGAGAGTGCCCAAACACAACAACAATTATAAATTAGACTATCAAACAAAGTATACACGTAATATAAGCATGGATTTTGCAACATCTTATTGTCATTGAGAGCATCAGTTGGTTGTCTTCTGCCATGGTCTGGTTTTTATATAAGCTATACATATATATTGAGGGGATTAATGGGACTGGGGGAACTTTAACAACTGCAAATGGTAGCTTTACTGCCTACTGTGTGCTTACTACAGACTTTCTGACTTTACAATTACATTCAATGGACAGCTTTAACAACATTTAAACACGATATACACATTCAACATTTAGATAGTAGGCTTAAATCTGTCTTATCAAGCCGCTATTTCTCTCTACTTCTTTTGCACACCCAGCAGGCCCTCGGCCACGCCCAAATAGTACACAGTCTGGGCAATGCCAAACAAGGGAGCAATCACAATCATTCGGCACAGACCGCCCTTGAAGAAGGCCGTGGGACCCTCATGCTTTAACGTCTTCCTGCAGATTGAACAGGGGATTAGTCGAGGGAAAGTGGAAACCAATAAATACACTTACGTGATGCAATCAGAGATGCCCTTGAACTCTTTCTCACCGTCGGCCTTTTTAATCGCCTGCAGGCGTGTCTTGACCACATCGAAGGGATTAACAGCCAGGGCGGCGGTGGAACCCGCAGCCAAGCCCGCCAAGAAGGAGCACCTGCAGGACACACACAGTGAAAATTATGTATTTCAACATTAAACGAAGATAAAAACTAAGTCCCACCAGAATACCGCTTCGCCGGAGCCATCATTGCGGCGTGGTCCCAGATCATTCAGCGTAGCAAACAGCGGGAAGTAAATGACAGAGAAGGTCACATCACGCAATCCCGTGGCTCCGATTCCCTTGTACAGCCCGAAGATGCCCTTCTCCCGCAACAGTTGCGTTGCCAGCTGTGTGGCCGACACCTTCTCCACCGACTTTCCAGCAAGCTTGGCCGCCGCTGCCACTCGGCCAGCGTCCTGCATCTGGATCTTAAGCAGTTCCATGGGCGTGGTGACAATGATTTGGAATGCACCGGCCAGACCGCCGGCAACCATTTGACTCGTCAGGGGCAGCTTGCCATCCTTGGTGGTCAGCTTGTGGCGGAAGTAGTCGTTGGCGGTCAGCTTGATGGCCTTCTCAGGGGTGATCAGCAGGATGTTCACGCCAGAGCCGCGGTACATGCCAAAGTATCCTTCCGCAGCATACGTCTTGCGGAAGCAATCGAACCTACATTTGCAATTACAGAATTTTAGATACTTTCACTCACCATTCTAGGATTATATGGAACTAAGCGAACACGACTCGTTACTGCACTTACATGCTGTTGTACATGCGTTCTCCATTGGGTCCGATTTGCTGGTTCTGCAGCCTCGTCTTTACCAAATCCAAGGGGAAAACACATGTTACACCAATGATTCCCGCGATGCCACCGTTAATGATCTTTGGCAGCAGACTGAAAGCACACAATTAAGATATATTTATAACAACAAACTTAAATACTATGTGTCTGTGGATATATGTATATAGATATAAATATATGCAGATTTAAGTTAATAATTTCTTTGTTTAATAATGTGGATAATTTTGTGGTTTATTCTATTATATAAATCTAAAGCTTTTTGAAAGTTATATTATTTACTTTTAGCTATAAATGTATACATATGTATATGAAAGAGGTAAACAATTTATTTATGTTTTTAATAAATACTTTCTAGGAAATCAGCTTAAATCTTATGAGGGCATAGACTAGTCGGTTCTGTGATTTGCGCTTGGCTAATTGACAAATATTTGCCCTGCGCTAACTTTTGCATTCGCTGTGCATGTGCAGTGACGGCAACAACAAAATGTAAACAATGCCCGCCCTGATTTGGCTCTGAACTTGGCCCACTTCACCGCTCTTAAGGTTCCGCAATAAATGGACTATCAGCCGAAGAAGATCAGCAGAAAGGTCAAATGGGTTGCCGCCCATTAAAAAGCAAGAAATATTTTGGGATGTCTGCCAACATCAACATAGCAGTCAGTGTATATAGGATCGAATATATCTAGACTTAGCTTGGGTCTATTTTCGTTTTGCAATTGTCAGAATATATCTGCGAGAGAAGCAGCTAAAACAAAGTGCAAAATGCAATCATATTATGTCATAGTATCGCTCTATCCCTGTCTGTTTGTCCTAAATTCATTGAATTGAGAATGTAGGAGTCGTTGGAGGGAACGGGAAAGGAAAGCAGTGCCAAATTGTCTGTTGGCTGGCTGAGGGCTTCACAAAACAAATTGTGTTTAAATTTCTATTCAGGCGACAATGGATGATTCAATATGAAAGAACAAATACAGTATGCCTTCGGGAAGTGAGAAGAGGCGTTGCCAAACCTCAAAAGTTCACTAACCCTGTGATGCATGATAAGGATTTACTAATCAGAACACACCCCAAGATGCAATGTTTGTCATGCAATATTTTAACAAAGTAAAGATAATGTTACTTATAGTAAGCCTATGCATTTAAGTTAAGCTTTATTGCATAGTAAATATTATAAACTTTATAATCAAACAGTTTAATATATTTAGGAAAACCCTCTTAACTAATAAGATCTGTATGTGAGGCTCTTAGCACTTTAAATATTTCTAGCATAACCAGTTTCTAAATTATACATATTCCAACTTTTGAATACAGAAAGTACTTCCTATTGACATTTTACTTGGAAAATTGTGTTGTGTTTTCTGTTCAACCTTCCATAAATATTATTCCCAAAACAAATAAGTATTGTTTAATTTTGTGATTACATTTCTCAGACTAATTAATATGTTTATTGATAACTTACGCGAATTGCTGTTGCTGTGGCTGCTCTAGCGGCTGTTTGTGGATCGCGTTGCTCGACATTCTGCGGAATATACACACATACACTTGTTTAAGTCATTCGGTTTGATGTGTGCGAACTGGTTTGTTTAAAATTTAAAAATATCCAACAATAAGCAATGCTGTTGTTAAGTTACCCCAATTAAACAATAAATAATTATGTCTACATTACCCTGCCGATAGGGCTGAATAATAATGTACTTGTTATAACGCCAGTGATAAGCGCGGAGCGAGGGGCGCGGGCCAAAGTTTATTGACATGCCCAGCCTCGGGCCCCACGGAGATTAGCAGCATATCAATGGGGTGCCATTAGCACTGCATTCGTGAACAAAAATTAAACAAACGCTTCGTTAGCACAATTACACTTGAGTGCTAAAAACGAATCAGTTGGACATATTTTCAGAGTGCTTTAAGGTAGTAGTACACTTTATGCAATGTAGGAAATACCTACGACAGGAACTATAATACATTTATTTACTATGAACATTTTTTTTTTTACTGACACCTGTAATTGATATTGAAATATGCACCATTATGTCTGCTTTAGAATTACTCTGGAGCTGAAAATACAGCGGGTTCCTTAGTAGATTATGAAGAAATGAGTACCTATTAAATTTAATTATATTGAGATAAAACTTGTGTTGTGTTTGAGGCTATTCTCTAGGTCTCCTAAGGCTAGGAGCAAAATTATACAAAAAATATTATTAGTATTTCGATCTGAGAAACTAGTACTACTAAGTACAATCTGATATAAAATCTTTGACTTAATCGCAAAGAAGAAGTGTAATACTACCTTAAAACCCCTCAACTGGCAAGGCCGAATAACGGGTTTTTCGATCATTGCGTAGCAGATAAGAGCGACTCTATTCTTTATCTTTCCACTTTTTTCGGGGCTAATTTAAGTCGAAAGATATCAGCTTGATGAAGGAAGTTAGCCACACGAGTTATAAACTTTCAGGGCGATAAAAGGAGTATATAGCTTCAAAGGTAAAGACGGCGCGGTGTTGTTGCCGTGTCGAAGCAAGTTATTGATTATTGCCCGAAACGGCGAATTCGGGTCGAGGGGCTCGACAGCGACGGTTTATTGCGAGTATTTTTACAGTACAGCCGCGTGTTACCTTTCGGACAGGTGATACACTAATTCGATTGGTGATAACTGTTATTGGGGACACTCTCGGCTTGGGGGCACTGGAGCAACAGCCAACCACTTGTGCGAAACTTTACGTAATTTGTGTGTTTATCACAATTCTCGAGCACCTTTATTAAATAGAATTGATTGCCGCACTCTCCCGCGATACGCACACTTTTGCATGTGTGTCTCTCGGGCCATTTAAATGTTTAAATAAATACCTCCTTCACGCCCCCTCGCGAATCTTTACCCCTCTTCACCCACACACATTCCAACTCACATTTCAAGAATTGAATGTTTGGTGCGCGCCGCTCGTTAATTGACTTGTTTACTTTAAACTTAACAGTTGCCGGAAAACAACTAATATTCGTTGGCTATTAGACTAAATTAAACCTATTTTATTGATATTCTCTTCGCGCGTCGCTCGCCGTTGTGCTCTTCGGAGTGACCGTGGCAGTTAAATAATACCTGAAAGCGAAATGTTGCCGACAGCCGGTCCCACTAAAATAAAAAGCCGTTTTTGTTTTCAAATTTTTTTAATTTTTATTTTATTTTGGGTAATAGTAATTGTTTTAAGACTTTCTTGGACTTGAAGCAAAGTAAGTAAGGTGGCCTTACTTGTTACCAATTTTTAAAAACTATCTATTAAACACTGCAAATTTTAAAAACCATTTCTAAAATTACTTTTGTAATTGTAATACTTATTCTTGTCAACCTTATCAGAGACTCAAGCTAAATTCAAAAAATTTTTCGATTTTATTTTGAAATTTCGATTAACTAGAATTCGATAAGCGCTCGTCGGCGATTGGCGTTTAGCAACACTTGCGGCGAAGCACAACAAAAGAATTTTACAACACCAGAACTTTTCTGCTCTATAATTACATTCCTCAACAAAAAAAATTTGTAAACAGCGATTTGCTAACTAAAACAGAGTGCAAACATGAGCTCGGCTCGTTTTGCGCGTTCCGGACGCGTCCGCATCTGCATTCTGATGAGCATGTTCATCGTGCTCATCATGATGATAGTCATCTACCAAATGTCCCAGCACCAATTGGATGAGAGCCGCGCCTTCCAGGAGGGTCTGAACGTCCAAATGCAATGTGAGTGCAGTTGTTTTTTAGAAAAGTCCATGAGAATTTAAGCTACATTCCACGTCCTACGGCAATTGCAGCTCTCACTGCCGAAAAGGTGACTGCGGAGAAGCGAATGAGCTTGCTGCGCACCGAGAAGATGAGCCTGCAGGAGAAGTACGAGGGCCAGCTGGCGGAGGCTGTGCAGAAGCAGCAGGAGATAGAACGCGCTCTGCAGGAGAAGTTCGACGCACAACTGGAGAAGTACAAGCTGTTGGAGGGCAAATATTCCGACATGGAGGCAGAGTGTCTTAAGAGCAAAAAGAAACACATCGAGGATACCAACGCCTTTGACCAGAAGCTGCAAAAGCTGCTGGCCGATGTACAGAAAGACAAGGCCGGCAAGGAGCAGGAAGTGTCAGCCTGGAAGGTGAGCTCTATGACTCTAACTCTAACTTAAATAACAATAATAATAATTTAGGATAAGCTGGAAAAGCTGCATCGCGACTCGGAGCACAAGATACACGCCTTGGAGGCCACCGTCTCAGAGTTTAAGACCAATTGCCAATACGTGCCTAAGGTGCAGCCAGCAGAGGCTCCGGCCCACGGCCACCAGCTGCAGCTTAACAAGCCGGCGGACCTCACGCCCACAACAAGGAACTCCAGTCCCGCCCAACAGGCCCACAGCATCGAGAAGCCTCGCAACGAGAAGTCCTTCGATGCCCAAGTGCAAGTGAGTGACGGAGTCTACAGGATCGGCGGCGGGGTAAATCTTCTAGCAACTAACCCAAACCAAAAGCAAAACCAAACTAACACAGCTACTAACACTACGACTAAGAGCAATGGTGGCGGGGCCAAGGATAAGGCGCAACGGCCGGAGCAGGTGCCACTGCTCACCTTCGCCGCTCGCAACAACCACAGCCTGATAATAAACTCTGTTGAAAACTTTCAGATTGTGCCTGAGAAGCAGCAGCAGGAGGAGCCGCAGCTTTCTGGCGGCCCCATTTCCCCGCTGAGCGCTCCCCGCAAGAGCAGCACACAGCCATCAGCCGGCGAAATAGCCGTCAAGAGCGCTGGCGATGCTCCGAATGCCTCCGTGGCGCCCAGGGTGAGCAGCAGCGGACTGCCACCGCTTGCCAAGCCACCTGCCAAGACGGAGCGCAAGTTGCCCGAAAACGTAGCCCCCATTCCCGAAAACTTCGACGAAAAGATGGATGCCAAGGGCGATGCTGTCGATGTGGACACCGCTGCCGAGGAGCTGCCGAAGAACGAGAACAACAATCGCTATGCAAATGCCGTAAACGAGCTGGAGAACACCAAGAATCTAGGTGTTGCGCCCAAGCCCAACGAAGACTCGGGCGCCCACGAGGTCAAGGATGCCTTGAACGAGCCCAGCTTTAATTTGCCCGCGGCCGGAGGCCAGAACTTCTTTGATGGCGAGCTGCCAGCGCCGGGTCCCGGGCCCGTGCCCGATGAGCCGGCCAAGCAGATGGCCGAGGCAGCTGGCGGTGGTGGCGAGGGCGACGACGACGACGATGTTGGCGATGTGGCCGTGAAGCAGCCGCAGCACCTGCTCGACACGGACAATCTGAACAACGAGATCGTGGCCGATCAAGGCAAAGAGTTCGCCGAGGGAGGTATTCATCTAGAGGATGGCCTTGATGAGGATCAGGATGGTAAGTGAAGTGTTAAATAAATCAGAGACTTTAATTTAACCTTCGGACGAACTTGCAGAGGATGACTACTCCAATGTGGCGGCGCGCAAGAAGGGAGGCGAGGCCATTAGACATTAGGTAAAAGAATTTTGCGTTTAACATCTGCCGGCAAGTGCGCAAAGGAATGTAAAACCAAGCCCTCTCCATTAGGCTAAAAACGTGCTCACAAAGGCGTAGATTTCATGGATCTGAACAAGAAACTTAATTGAATATATGTATTATAATGGCAGATTATACAACCAGATCTATATGGGTGTGAGCACGCCCTAATTAGTTGATAAGTAAAGTTCACTTTGATTTACGAACATTTTTAAAACGCAATTCGAAATAAGAAAGGAGGAGGCAGAGAGGTGTAGTTCATAGAATGAATGAAAATCAACATAATACCAAGGTTTGCCGCTTCCAAATCCTTGCTCGCTTATCTAAAATTTAAGTTTTGCTGATCCCTCTCATCACAAACTTGGCGCATCTCAAGGAACAACCTAGTGGCTGTGCCGTTTCCTCCTCCATCCCCGTACAATCCTTGTTTGTACTTGGTTTTCTGTGATAAAAATAACTCGCTGCACTGCATTTTGGGCAATGTTGCCTGTGTTTTTGTCGCCGCCTTCGAATGCCAACTCAACTGGACTCATCTCGCTAGATTAGGTAGCCATGTAAGCCAGGAAGGAGATGTTCACACTTAAACACTCGCCTAGCATTCGAAAAACACACAGAACTTTATTGGTATTGATAATAATAATAATGATAATAAACTAAATACATAAACGTTAATTTGTCGTTTCGATTAAATGAAAATTTGAAGATGCCATAATTAAATTAAGCGGCGCGAACTGAAACCATAAACTCCAAACTAAAAATGAAATAACTGAAGGTAACGCAAAATGATAATGCATCGGCAGTCCTCCTCTCCTCTCCTCTCCCTCACTGTGTGTGCGCCAGGATCCACGGGTGCACTATCACCTGGTCGAGCGGCAAGCGGTGCTCCGGATTGAGGACGAGCAGCTTGGAAATCAAATGGGCGGCCGCCTTGGAAATGTGCTCTGGCAGCTTGTAGTCCACCTTGAGGATCTTCTTGTACGTCTCGTCGTAGTTCTTCGAGTAGAAGGGGGCATGGCCCACCAAGAGCTCAAAGCAGAGCACGCCCAGACTCCACAGGTCAACGTTCTTAGTGTGCGGCTTGCCCTGGACCATCTCGGGCGGCAGGTAGTCCACGGTGCCGCACAGCGTCATCCGCATTGAATTGGGCTCGTGCACGGACCACCCAAAGTCGGCGATCTTCAGGACGCCCTTGTGGCCCAGCAGTAGATTTTCCGGCTTGATGTCGCGGTGGATGATGTCCCGCTCATGCAGGTAAAGCAGCGCCGAGCACAGCGCTTGGATGTAAATGGCCGATTGGCGCTCATCGAACCGCTTCAACGGCTGCGCCTGCAGGGCGTTGAACAGAGTTCCCTGTGGCGCGTACTCCAAGATCAAGTAGATGCGCACATCGTCGTGGAAGTAGGCGTACAGCCGCAGGATGTGCGGGTGCCGCAGGTGCGACTGAATCTCGATCTCGCGACGCACCTGATGCTCCACATTGGACTCGCCGATCTGGCGCTTGAACAGCACCTTTAGGGCCACCACGAACTGCGACTCCTTCTCGCGTGCCAGATACACGTTTCCGAACTTTCCGCGTCCCAGCTGACGGCCAATATCGAAGTTGTTCAGTTCCCACGTCTTCTTCGGCTTCTGGGGCTGGGTTTCTGCAGGAGATTTATCAATTAATGTTGCTGATAACCTACGGAAATAAAGCATACACCCACCAGTCTTTCCCTTCTCTTTGTTAGCGTTGGTCGAGTTGCTGCATGCAGTGGCGGCTCCTACGCCAGCACTCGGTTTCTGAACTGGGGCAGCCTCCGCCCTCTTGATGGGCGCGACTGGAGCGGGAGCTACAAACTCAGAAGCTGCCTTCTGCAATGGGGCCGCAGTGGGCACCAGGGGTTTCTGAAGCTTCGGTGCAGCTGTAGAGGCTGCCGAATAGGAAGATCCTGGCCCTACTTTAGAGGGAGGACGCATGCCAACCGTCGTCGTCGATGTACTTCTGATCCCTGCGCTATTGGCCCCCAGAACAGGCGGCTTGCTGGCGGCTGGTGCTGAATTCTCGCTGGTGGTCTGTATTCCAACATTTTAGGAGGATCGTTTCACATTTCACTCTAACTCACCTTCTTTGGAAGAATCAAGGTCTTTTTCTGCATGTTCAGGACGGCGCCCGCCGCTTCCGGCTTCTGTGCCAGGTTATTTTCTTTGGGGCGCAACACAGTGCTGCTGGGCTGCTGGGACATGGCGACACGCACGATAAACAGCAAACGAAACACAATTTGGTGAAATAACAAGACTAAAATGTGCTATTGTGTGTAAAGCATTCACGGTCACGGTAGATCCTGTGAAAATAAAATGCCGTTTGTTTAAATTCTGAAGCGGGTGTCGGCGCGGCAAGGCGAATGTCAGTTGTGAATACGGTCGTTCGACCTGCGAAACAGTCACCAGTATTTTACCAAAAACACCGGAGCGGCCACACTGCCAGTCAGCTGTTTCCAGTAAACTCGACTTTCGTTTTTATTTACAAACTCCCAGAAATGCGAAATCATGGACTCCGCCGGCATAAACCATAATATTAAGACCTGTCGCGTCTGTCTGGAGGCAGACGAGGCCAACACAAGCCTGTGCCTGTTCGACGAAATCGAGTACAACGAGCTGAGCGTGGAGCTGGGGCAGCTTTTGCAGTTTGTGTCCAAAGTGAAGATGGCCGGGGATCCGAATCTCCCATCCCAGATCTGCCAGACCTGCACCCAGCGGCTAATCAGCGCCTACGAGTTCATCCTGGAAGTGGAAAGCGCCGAGAAGAAGCTGCAGAGTCTGTGCCTGCAACAGGCGGAATCGGCAGCGACCAAGCAGGACGAGTGCGATGTGGAGGTGCTGGAGCTGATTAACCAGGAGGAAGTAGTTGATGTGGACGACTTCCTGCCTGATGGTTACGAGGAGCAGCAGGCAACCCTGGGGGCGGTGCAGGAGGCTCCAAAATCTGATGTGGAGGATGACCAGCTGTTCGCCGCAGATGATCCAGAAATAATCATTAAAGAGGACGAAGACGACGCTGAGGAGGTTTGTAGGCTAGAAGTTCCGCCAAATGAAGATGAGATTACTCTCCCGCAACAATGTGGCTCCTCCCGGCTGGGCAGTCGTCTGACCCACTCGAATAACTTCACGTACAAGTGTGCCATTTGTCCACGAGTCTTCGCCAAGAGCGAGTCTCTCAAACGACACTTTGACCTGGCCCACAGAAAGACGGCGGACATGGCTGCCCAGGAGTTGGCCAACGAGAGCAGTGGCACCGGCCTGCTGACCTGCGAGCACTGTCCGCGCACGTTCAAGCGCCAGGACACGCTCCGGCGGCATATGCTGGCCTTCCACCCGGACGCACCGCTGGCTGCAAGGGATCACTCGCCCCGTAAACGTGTTGCCAAGCGTCGAGACTGTCCCTATTGCGGCCTAAGCTTTCCCACCTCCAGCCTCACCATCCACATCCGCCGCCACACCGGTGACAATCCGTACAAATGCACCCTGTGCGAGAAGGCCTACCCCCGCAGCCAGGATCTCACCCTGCACATGAGGCAGCACACGGGCGAGCGGCCCAGCCAGTGCAAGATCTGTTCTAAGAAGTTCATCTCTCAAAACAAACTGGCGCGCCACATGCGTCTTCACACGGGCCAGCGGCCATATGTCTGCGGCACATGTAATAAGGGCTTCGTGCAATCCAACGACCTCAAGATCCACTTGCGACGCCACACTGGTGAGCGGCCGTACCACTGCGGAGTGTGCGGCGACAGCTTTGTGTGCGGCTCCCTGCTGAATATCCACCGCAACCAGATGGGTCATCACGAAGTTAAGCACAGGGGCGACGGCGCAGAAGACTCCGTCTCGGAGGACGATCCATATGTTAATGCCCGGGTGAAAGGGCGACGGGCAGAGGACATAGAACGGTTGCGCCTGCTGAGGGCTCCCGAGGATCGATTCGAACAGCCACTGGAGGTTTCTCAACAGAAGCAGCAGTCGCCACCAATTCTCTCCTACAAATGCGGAGTCTGTGAGATGAATTTCAAAAGCGGTGCCCTGCTGACCATCCATCGCAATAACATGGGTCATTACGAGCTGGGAAAGGTGGACTACGGCGATCCCTTTGGGCAGAAGCAGAAAAGACTTAAATATTAATAGACAAAATCATGTTCCAAGACCTGTAACTGAAGTCATGCATTTAGTTTTAAGTTTAAGGTTAATAATTATTTTAAGCTTATCCATTTAATATTATCTAAACTTCAATCAATTTGTTATTTGATTGCTCGTCATCGTGCTTAAATCATTTTAAACACACACATGCTGTTATGAAAAAAAAAACTCTGGTAGCCTATTCTGTTTGGTTTATGTTTATTTTGGTTGCCGGCATCCGATCTTAACTTTTAGTGCCCAGCCCTCAATTTAAAGTATTCATCTATAATCTAGTTTAAAAAACCTAATAATAAACTTTGTTAATAGAAAATTTGTTTAGGTAGGGGAAAGTGGGGAATTGTAGAACGGCCCTAAGATTCTTCTCCCGCTCCTTCTGCTTCTGCTCAGCCTTGTCCTCCCGTTGCCGGGGTAGCTCACTGTCTTCGCTGCCTGCTCGCTCTTCCCGGTCGGATTCCTCACGGTGCTCGACCTCCTCCTACAGACGAAAAGTACAATTTAAACATGGAGGAAGTGGTGAATTGTGGAACGGGGGGAATTGTGGAACAGCGCGGTTATTTCCGCATGGGTCAACGGAAAAAGATCATAACAGCTGATTTTATGTCTGAGATCATTTTTCTAGTAGCAAACATTCAGTTTATCCGGCATATATGTATTTGTCCGTGTGACCGTGAGTGGAAAATCTAATTTCCCAAAGTGTTTCTTTGCTCCTGTGCTTGCCCGTGTTTTGGAAGTGCTGTTGCAAACCCACTCAGGTAAATATGCTTTTTATACCATGTACCGTAGGTACAAAGGTATATTAATTTTGTGCAAATGTATG
>JAEIHY010014262.1:0-25358 GCA_018904565.1 Drosophila tsacasi | reverse complement strand
ATTGGCAAAAATTAATATTTAACAATAACTTAAAAAAATTTCCTTTCAGTGATAGATATCAATGTAATTATTGAAAAACTAGTTAGCTAAGGTCTCTACCTTTCCATTGATATGCACATGTCCGCATAATATGCTCCAGGTAAAAAGATTTAAGTGAAAAAAAGGGGTGTCCACAACTGTCA
Organism: Drosophila tsacasi; assembly: GCA_018904565.1. Classification (NCBI taxonomy): domain Eukaryota; kingdom Metazoa; phylum Arthropoda; class Insecta; order Diptera; family Drosophilidae; genus Drosophila; species Drosophila tsacasi. The sequence goes on along the minus strand of JAEIHY010014262.1, from coordinate 25,176 downwards.
CCATTACCCTATACTTAAGGATCTATCCGTAAAAGACATACAAAATAATGTAACTATTCGGATGTCTTACATATTTGCAATTATGTGAAACATGCAAATATCCTGCAAAACACCCTTAGGATTGATAACTGAAATAGATTCAGCTTAAACTTGTTTTAAACAAAATGTTGAGCTTCCATTAAAACGTTGAGTTGTCTTTCGGGTACTGAACTGAAAAGGGCACAGTCCAATCCCTTGTGCAAACACTCCAAGGACCCCTTAATACAAGTACCTAACATCAACGCTCTGGCATCCTAATGGCCATGTCGGACACACGTTGAAGTCGCTCCCCAGGTAGCGAGGACCGAACTATCGTTCCGCAACCTGCAGCATGCAACAGACAATTGTTGGGGCAAAATTGTAATTGTAACTCACTTTTAAGTGCGTCTGACAACTTTGGTAATTAAGGAATTATGTCATGCGCATGTTTACCATTCAAAAGAGTTTACCATTCTGTCCGAGGCCGGATGTGGGCGTGGGCGGAAGAGCGCTCTTTGATTGCGCTGGTTGCCTTGGTTTCCCTGTGTCGCCCTCGCAATACGCAATATGCATTTTTGCAATTGGCATTTAATTTCGAAAGTTGCTAAGTTGCATATTGTGTTTATGCAGACTGCACTCCATTGCCGGGGATCCGGCAGGTGCAAGTGGAGTGCTTACTGAACCCTGAACGCCCCTGAAGTGTTTGAAAGTTGGCACCACTGGACGGGGTGTACCACAAAAATGATAATAAAATTCCTTCTCACTCCAACTGTCGCTGGACACAATTTAACGCTCGTCCTCGCCTCGTTAAGTCCCACACAAAGGGGAGAGCAGAAAGGATGTGCCGGGAAAACAAGTTAACGCTCTTCACATAGACAGCTGCCAATGTGCGTATCTGGACGAGGCAGGTTAATGAAATACTTGCCCATGTGAACTGGAACATGTCTGCCGGTCTGCCAGTCAGCCGACCTATCTCGTCATGCGACGCCGAAGGACATCGGTCTACGCCAGGATGTCCCTTTTTTGCCAGCCAGTCAGCCAGCGTGTGTGTTCAATGGGTCCGCAACCCGGGGCGATGCAAAGTGCAAAAGTTTGTTAACACTTTGCGTTTAATACAAGCTATTGAATATTAACAAGAGGCGGAGCGGGCTTGGCATGCCCGACAATTATCGAGCATACGCCCGGTCGGCCCGCCTCAGGTGCCTCAGACTGTTTGCCTTTTGGCAGCTCTGTTCGTCTCAGCAAGTAATTAACATTTGTATGCCAATATTTGCACAGGAACCGCAAGCAACCACGCGAGGTTGTGTGCCTGACACGAGCGGCTTCTTGCCTCTTTTCAGATTTAATTCCCATGTCAGGAGTGCCTTCTTCTGGCGAGGAGTGTCCAAACTAATAAAGTTCGCCATTTAGCATGGCTATGAGTGATTGCTGGGCAGGCCTGATGGTCAAGTGGGTGACAGGAAGGAGGATGCCCGGCATTAAAATACATTTTAGATCGCTCAGTAAGGGATTCCTGCTGAATTGAAGTTGCCACAAAGACGGGTGACCCATAATTAGATGCCAATTCGCCAAAAAACACACTTGGGGCCGTCTGCCCAAAATTGAACTGTCAAAGGAATTATTACCAACCGACAGCGCCGGAGGGACCAGCCACCTTGCAACCTTATCGAGGTTTGACGTTCGAGGGGTAATCCTCGGATCGGAAAGCTTTGGTTCCGAACCCCGCTAAGCCCGGCCAGGAGGCCGCTTTGTCCTGCCGACGCCTGCGCCCTGGCACTCTGAATGGTTTGTTTTGGTCGCAACCTCAGCCTGCAACATGTTGTGTTTTGAATGCTGTGGCGGCAAGTCCTCGTGGCCCGTTAGACCCTATAAAAGCCACTTCCCAAGGCGGCGGCCAACCAGTTCCCAGCTTAACAGCCACGCGCGCGCTCCTCGAACGAGCCAGGACTACCCAGACTAGCGCGAATCTAGCTTTGAGTGAAGTGCCAGGAGGCGACGGTTACATTTGAAGTCCCTCGGACAGTGCCCTACGTGTGTCTGTGGCTTCGTGTGCTCCCGGGTGATTCCGGGGAACATAAATCACAAATTTAATCAATCTCACGTGCCGACTTGCAGTTTCCCCAGCAGTTTAACTAGTTTTTCGGGGTGATTAAGTATACGCCAGGTAAGCCCGCTCGGCTAATAGCAAATCCCTCTGACCTACTAAGACCCTCGGTCGGACAGGACAGGAGTCCGGCTTGCCCGGGAACGTGCGGTCACTCGGAATGCGCCCATCCTGGCCGTCAGCTCGTGCATTTTATGGCCACATTAAGGCATAAACAACAGGCAGAAAAACAAAGCACGTACTGAGTGCAAGTGCAAAAGTAAAGACTCTAAAGTGCCTGCCAACCGGGGCAAGTTACGATTATGGCGAAAAATTCAAATTTCTCGCATGCCATCTCCCCGCCTCATTCCACCCCGCCCTAGGTGGGGTCTTCAATATCCAATTTTAGCGGCAGCATTCGCTCGAATAATAAAAATTTATCGTAAGCGCATTAAATTTGTAGCCGCCGCAACTTTCGCACAGTCCCTTCTGCCTCACGGAGGTGTAGAGACAAAGAGTCCTCGCAGCAGTTAACATGTCTAAGTAAGCTCTAAGTTGCTCTTAGATCTGCCTTTTGGGTGTCCCGCCCGGAGGAGCAGGAGCTGGTGATGGAGCTGAAGCTGAAGCTAGGGATGAGCGGCGTTGTACCATGTTGTGCATTTTTATTACGAATACAAAGCTCGCACATGACAGCACGCTTGGATGGAGATGGGGAGTGGGAGGTGGGAGTGGGGAGTGGGGGCCCCCAGAGTCCATCATAAATTCGAAATTTGTCAAATAAATAGAAGGTGGAAAAAGCACCCGATGGCAATACCCAATTCATTCCCTAGCACTGCTTTGTGGATCCTTTGTAATCGGATTTAAACATGTTTCCCTCGTCCTGCGTTATGGGGATTTCGCTTTCACTCGTTGCCATTGCGATAGTGCGGTTATCAACGGACTCTTTGCCAGCAAGGAAACCCTAAATAATATTTCATGAATATCTGTTATAAGCCCAGGACTTTCCCCGTAAAGCCTGGGCTTAGGACTTTAAGGAATTTCCCTGCCCATTACTGTAATTTGAATTTTAATTCGCTTCCCCCCCATTGAAACTCATTCGCTAAATGTATTTTGTTCCAATTGTTTTTCCAAGTATTTCATAATTTTTTCCTTGAGATGAAAAGTCAACATCAAGCAGTCAGCAAAAAAAGGAGGGAAAGGTTTATGTATTCCCTTTTTGCGCACCAATATGCGAGTTCTCGGGAATCGAAAGCCACCACTGTTTGCTTAGCCCACTCCGAGATTGCATAATTAATTTCCCGCTTAAAGCCGAGTGCGACTTGGCTTAAAGCTTAAGGGGAGCACTGGCAGCACTCCTGCTCACCTGGCGCCGTCATCCCCTAATGTGTGTTGCATGTAAATGCCTGTGTTCCATATGTTTATGCTAGATTAAACGTTTTTCCCGCCGACCTGTGAATGGGGCATAAAGCGCACACACCACACACACTCACCCGGCGGCGCCCAGCTATGCAGATGCCCCCGTAGGAATGCCAGCTTTTTTATTGTATCTTTAAGTAGGGCCCAGCAGCTGCCAGCAGGCTCCTCGGGGATCAGGCCAGAGCACACTACTGTACACTGTACTGTACGTCATAATGGAGTCTAGACCGGATGCCTGAAGTGCGATGGCATTTACTCGCACCATAGTTTCCCCCGGACCACGTCGATAAAGTCAGGCCTGGGCCGTGTGTGCGGTTCATTCGCTGCCATTTGTCATGGACAAAGGAGCTGTCAGTGTGGGCTATTAATTATATCTGCCTCATCTAATTGATAAACCGAATGCCTGCGGGCATAGCAGTGCTCACATTTTCGGCTCGCTACCAGTTGTTGCAGGTGACACCTTCAAGGACGAGCAATTAATTGTGGCTGCATCAAAAGCGGCACTCCTGCTCATCGCTCATACGCAGTGTGGTACGCACAGGCTTATCCGTGAGATTGCCGGCAGCTGGCGTGAATTGCAATCCTTATGCAAGGCGAAGGTAAATTGAAAATGCACAGGAGAGGAGCAGGAGCAGCCAGGCAGAGGAAGAGCACCCAAAGTGGCAACTAAGCGCTGGCGAAATGGCAGGCAAATCGTTTTGTTTTCTGCCTTTTTGTTGTATTAAAATTAAAAGCACATAAAAGGTTCAAAGCCTCCACTTCGCCTGTCAATGGCAGCCCTCCCAGGACTACGACGTGTGAGTTCGTGTTTCCGCCTTGATGCCTCCATTTCCACTTACTTTAATAGTTTCTGCTCTTTTTTTCCCAGGCAGCTCTTCTGAGCCCCTTGGCTGCCAATGGCTTCATTGAAATTTTAGCCCCACACGCGGCCAGCAGCCAGCAGCCAGCATCCTTCGGGGGTGAACAGCCTCTTGTTGCTGCGGTCGCATTTGATTAAAGTGCCGGACTATGTTTGTTGTCTTCCACTTATTGGCGATGATGATCGTCCTGATGATGATGTGAGTTTGGGTTGTGCTGATTTTATGGTCCAACGGATTTTCCTCTTTCGTTTTTTCGGCATTTTCCCGACCCAGAAAGACACACTTTTACCCACTTGATCTTTCCTCGGCTTTATTGAAATTTTATTGTACAAAATTGTGTCAGCATGGGAAGGGCGCCTAATGACCATCAAATGCTTGCCAACAAAGCTGGCCAGCATTCCGGGAAGGCAAACAGAAATCGCATTATATTAAAAGCAATTTTAACTTTTGAGACAAATGCCCATTTGGAGCACGGCTCGAAAGGGGCGAAGAAACGTGTCTGTGGCACGTTTCTCAACTTGATTTTGTAGTGGTTGAAAATAAGGCGCCGCAGCCTGGCATTAAATGTTCGGGACAATTTGCAGTAATTGCACAACGATTTCTAGCAGCGAGCAGTTCGTGAAAAACGTTGTTTCCCTTGAAAACAGGAAATTAATCTAGGACGCCCACGCCCACGCCCATGGCCACCACCAGCACGTTTCGCAGGACGAGGGGGGGGCCTGGCTCCTGCCGCTGCAACCTAATTAACGTGAACAATTCATCCACATTAACAATGCATAATCACGTTGAAATTGTTTATAATTTGATAACACGCCTCAGTGGGCAGCAGAGCGGGGAAGTTTGCACTCGATCAAGTGGAAAATCAAAACTAAAGACAGGCCCTAACCGAAACAGAGGCACCTGGCCGGGGGATGGATGCTGGACAGGGCGGTGCGAGTGCATTTTCCTTCAAGGAGAAAGTGCTCACCGCTTTGAGCAAAACTTCTTCGGCGTCAATTTCAAGGTGTCACCTGCAGTGATGCCAGGCGCAACTCGGAATGAAGATGGAATATCCTGAAGAGTCCACAGATCGCTGTCATTGCTTAGGAAAAGTTAAGGACAGGGGACTGGCTTTCCCGCAAACCCCCTTATTTCCATGAAGGGACTGTCAAAACCTTCGAGAGGGTATTTATGTGGGAAAAAACCAAACGCCATCAGCATATGCCTCGATGAACCACTCACAATATACATAGGCGAATGCGTTGTCCTTTCCTCTTAACAACAGTGGTTCCAAAGCTAAAATCCATTGAAGATTGTAAAATTGAGTTCTGAAGAATGTAGAAGTGCTTCATTAGTGATATTTTAGGAAGAAGAATTAAAATTGTTACAGTTTAACTATTAGAATCGAAACGGAAAAGAAAGGATGACCACATAGTTATTCTTTTTGGCCATCTATTTATTTCCATCATGATTTTTATGATTTTTATTACCAATAATGATTAGTTTTGAGTAATTTGGCCCTTTACTTTGAAAGTTTGTTTCTTATGGATACAACTTTTAAAATAATAAAGGAATATCTGGAACCCAATAGATTTTAATTTATCTTATGATTTTATTAGATTTTTTAATTGTAGTCCGCAGTTATAACAGGAAATTCGATTTATTTAGTGAAGAATGAATTTAAATCTTAGCTCAATGTTTTTATCAAAACAATAATAAAAGTTAGGATTCCCGAACCGTATTTAAATTACTGAAAGCTTACAAAATTATGAAGCTATTAGTTCATGAAAGCGTTCAGAGAATTTAATTAAATACAATGCACTCTCAGAAGACTTTAAGAGTTCGTAGAATACAAAAAACACAAAGTTTCTTGCAATGGTATTAAAAGAAATTTGTTTGTTGATTTTATACGGTTTTTTTAGAAGGTAATTTATAAGGTTTACAAGGTATATAAGCCACTGTGCCATCCACGTGCCAGGGCTATTGACAATCTCGGCTAAACTTCCGCCGACTGGCTGCCCCTTTTCGGTTGCCTTTTTAGCCCAGCCATTCCCAATTCCAATCCCCCCGTCCAGACCCCACCCGTGAGCCATCCCAAGCCGCAGTAGTCTCTGAGGCAGAGCAATCAATAAGTTCGTATATCCGTCAATGCCGTCCGCCGCCACTCGGATACTGTAGCCCGGCTCGAGTGGTGGGCCATGCAAAGTGGCCAAATGAATTTTCTAAAAGTTTAGCCGCCGTTTTTTGTGGCAGAAATCGGCGATAATATGTATAAAGTTTAGTTCGTTTTTCATTGCTTTGCTCTGAAACACTTTAAGCCCGACCGACACACTGGCAGAGTGGTATTTCGCCGGGCGATATGTCAAATCTGACCAGCTTTTATGGCCAGATAAAGCAATTAAATTCGAATCGCCGGGGGCAGGCGGAGGGAGGCAGGAATAAAAAACAAATCAGAAGGAAACCTGATAGGCAATTTGGGGACAACGGACAAAATTAGGCGGCAACATTGTCTAAACAGGGGGCGACGGCACAGTCAGGAGCATCATCAGGGCCGATAACGATTACGGATATTATTATGTTAATCGAGATTATGATGACAGTCATCAGCGCCTCGTCAGGCAGGCAGGCACAATCTGCTCGAAAAGGACAAGGTTCCGTGCGGCGCTCTGGCTCGTGGCCTTTTCCCGCCTCCGCCTCCCGCCTCCGCGACTCGAGCCACGAGTTGAACTGAGACGCAGACACACAAATCTCTTTATAATCGTCCCGGCTCCGGTCCTTGACAAGGGACGCTGAAACGCTGGCCTAGGAAGGGGCGTGTCCGGGCCTGGGCTCGTTCTGCGTTGCCGCCAGCGGGTGGGTTCGAGGAGGGTTCGGGCTCGAGTTCTTTCTGCCTACACTTATAAATTTTTATTTGTTGGCATTCCGCAATTTATTTTATATCTTTTCTAGCGGCCGTGGCAACCTCTGCGAACGCACTTTTTGCCTGTTAGCCAGCTTGTCTGTCCGTCGGTCTGTCGCTACTTCCGTCGTCCTTTTGTCCGTCAGTCAATTTGTTGGCTTGCGCAACGCTCTGTCAATGCCCGGCGGCATGGCTCTCGGAGGCGCGTCGTGCTGCTCGTTCTCAGGCCGTTACACTTTGAGAAAGTTTCGGCCAGGAATCTGGTCAAAGGAAGCCCCACGCGGTTACTACTTGTGCCTCCAACTAGAGTCCTAATCAAATTATGTCCACTTTGTTGTCCTGCGGATGATGCGTGTGCCAGGCAAAGTAGGTTATGCCGGAGATGTGCTCATTAGGACAGATGCGTTGATCTGATTGTCGGCTTTTGCTGCCGCCCATTAGTCGCATGTCAATGCTGCGACAACGTGACGTATGCGTAATATAGAATATGTGTTTTGCTGTTTCAAAGTTCGAGGGACCTCCTCTATTGGCTGTCGCAAGTGCTCTGCGGACGAGTCCCGAGATTCCCGGCGTGCTGTGAGTTCGGTCTTCTGCGTTTCAGCCTTTGCTATGCCGGGAATGCTGTTTGTGATTTTTCTTTCCGTCTTCTCTCTTTTTTAACATTTTTCACCGTGTCGCAGTGCGGGGGAAAGCCCCGCCCGCCGCCGCCTCTTTGTTGTGTTGGTTGTTTGCTCGTGTTTTCGCCGTTTCACCGATTTCCCCCCTTCCACTGCTCCCAGCTCCTTTCCTCGTTGTCCTCCTCCGCCGGAGTCACTCACGCGTTAAGCGCGTTGCGTGCTTTATGAATCTGCCTTTGGACTGCTTCTCTATTACGTTCCAGACAACTTGAACTTGTTCTTCGCCTCCGCCTCCGCCTCCGCCTGCTTCTTTTTTCCGTCCTTGTACTCCTACTTATTTCCGGTTGATTTTCAGCTGCGTCCTTTGTGTGCTCGCCTAGACCCATTTCCTCCCCAAAGAGGACTACGAGTCGGCGTCGTCCCACGGCATTCGTGTTTATTAAGTCTAATTCAATTCTGCGTGAATTTTATTTGTTGCATACATTAACGCTGATGACGTTGAGATATCCCTCGGAACCTCATCTCCGATGAAGACCTGAGGTGCTCCACCGCCGTCACAGTTGTAATTACACACTTAGCAATTTAAAGAGTTCTCCTATGAAGTTTTTAATTAAAACTTTGATAAATAAGCTCAATTTATATCCAGCCAGATATTTAGCATTTAACAAAGGCCCCGACCCACGGCTCCCCTGCCTTCTGGCTTCTTCTCCCTTTGCTTGTGTTCGGTGTGCATTTCTTTGGGAGTGCAGATTTCCCCATTTTAATTGAAATTTACCAAGGATGTCTTGCTCTTTGAAACGCTGTCGGAAGGGGCGTAAGCTCGCAGCAGGATGCGCAGTAAATTAAATTGACAAAGTAAATATACCGAGGGGGAATTCTCGTAAATAAATATCCGGACCATGGCCGCGGAAAATTTGCTCAAACTTACACTGTCGCCCACTCGCATCTCTCCGCCTGATTTGGGCAATTTTCGCGATCTGATTACAGCCAAGCCCCGCGGAGCGTTTGTAGTTTATCAGACGCCAGCAATTGCATTCTATTTTTATGTACTCGGGGCATAAATAGATGGAAATTTATGGCCGGGATGGCGTTACCACATTTGTTTCAATTATTCACAGTTCGAATGAGAAGCCACCAGCAACATGCATATAAATTTAACGCAAATGCCAAGTGCGGAGCATGATTCGCAGAGCTTATACATTTTTATAGATCTCGAAGCACACACACACTGGGACGGAGCGCCAAGTAAACACACATGAGCTGCCGAAATTGCCGAGCACACATACACACTGCGAAAGTGGTCTCAAGTGGGTCAGGATCGGGCCAAGTCAAATCAATTGACGCCGAAACGCATCTGCACACACACACGGTCCATTGTCGTCCTGTCTGCAGTGTGTGCGTGTGCGCTGGCAATACGATTAACCCACAAACGGCCGGGGCGGACGTGCCTCGAATACTTTTGCCAGGACACTGTGGCAAGGCGGACTGACAGTGCAACTGCAGTGTTGCAATGGCGAAACGTGGCCAGTCAAAGGAGAGTGCTTCTTGGCTCCGCTTCTCGCCATTTGGCCATTACTGCGATTCCCCAGCCAACGAGGCGGATGGGTAACGAGCAGTGATGGCAAGCATCGGGGAAGTAATGCCAAGAGGCTCTTACATGGGAAACAGAATAGGATGCTTATGTTGTATAGGAAATAACGTAGCAGGCAACTGTCAGGATATATATTATTATTTTATTTACTTAAAAGTTATTAACTAACATCCTCATACATTTGAGGTGTTTGTTGAAGTTAAAAATAATAACTTACTCCTTGTTTCTTGTAAAACCCTTTTAATTAAATTTCACAACTCAAATATATATAGCAACTTGGCCAGAACAGATATTTGCTTCTGCCTTAACCCTGGCCAATTTCGAAAATAGGGTGTTCTGCTCAGGTTCCGGTTCATAACCAAAATACATCATCGTTCCCGTTCATGGTTTGGTTCACATGCTTTTAAAAATAAACAAAGTCCCTCGGTATAAATGGCTTCGCTTCAGAGGGGTGGATGAGCTGAACATTGAGTGTATTTTTAATAAGAGCTTACATTTACAGCTTAATTTTATAAAGAAGTAAAATGTTAGCTAACAATGATTTAAAACTCTTTATTTCCCTATTAAGCCGTTTTCTGGTATACCCGTCTCAGCACCTTTTCCATCCCTGATGCCAAGCAATCGTAATGACAGCCCTGCACACAGCACTTGCACTCTTTTGGCCAAAAGACAAGCACAAAGGAGTCGTCGGTGTGGAGATGGGTCCCCCGGCTGCCTCGGTGTCTGTGGCTTGTTTGTGTTTAATTTGTGGCCCTGCCACAGCTGTTGACAATCGATGACAACGACCCCTCGGAGGAGGCTCCTCGACTGCAAGCCATCTGCACCTGCTCCGCGCCATATACAAGCAGCACAGCTCCCCTTTCGCGCGCCTGATTAAGTTTTTGCATTAATTTTCCTACACCCTCGAAGGTCCTCGATCCAGTTGGTCCTCTTGCCTCGCATCGCTTGTTTGCTTAGCCATTAGCCGGGGATTCTGTGACCTGCGGGTCGTGCTGGCTGGCGCAGCTTTAAGGCTGCAGGTCGAGAGCCGAGGACTGACCTTTTTGTCAGCGACCAGCCATCCCGCTGGCAGCTTTTGCCTTGCTGGCTTTTCACGCTCCGGTTGCAATCAAATTTATCGGATCCCCTTTATGGCCACCCCGGCAATCCTCATCAGCGCAAAGTCGATTACAAAATTTGCGTGCGGGACCTTTTCTTGATTGCGAAATCGCACACAACTCGATTAGAGTGCGCAGAGTGCAGCTGCCGAGGCAGGGGGGCACATAACGAGGGTATTGAGTCGATAAAGTGCGAGATCCAGGCACCTTTGATGGCCCTGCTTTGGCAGATGCGATTAGGTTCAGGCTTGGGAGCTGGCTCCGCTCCATTGTCCAATTAGCCACATGGCTTCTGCTCAAGCTTGTAAGTTTGCATCGAATTCCGGTTGCTGCAATTAATTGTTGGTCCTGCAGCTCAGTTGTTGCCCCGGCCGAGTTTGCTCATTAAGGAGGGTTTCACAGGCGGCATAATGAGCTCAGTTCAAGTGCAAACTGTTTGCCGAGTCCCGGGCGGTCAAAGGACGTCCTCCCCGCCCTCGCCATCTATATTTAGGTACCTCAACAAAGTTTTTCACAACACTTAAGTCGAACAGATAAAAGGCGTTCGCCTCTTGGCCATCTATGGAATTCCGCAGGGGGATAACGAAGGCCTCCATGTAGCCACTTCGCCTCTGTGGCACTCAAACTCACGGCTCTTCACTGGCTGTTGTCGGCGGCAATTTGCCGTGATTAGTATAAATAAGTAACAGTTAGTGACCCATTTTCTGCACACCATTGAGCCAGAAAGAAAAGGCTTTAATGCCTCGCCTTCACCCCGGACTTTGTGAGCTGTGGATGAGTCCATTAGGGTGGACCTGGGCAGCACATAAAAGTTCATTCCCTGGCTGCGATCTGAATTGATTGTCTTATCAATATCCTGTCTATCTGGCTTTGAACTATTAAGATTTTGAGTGAAAATCAATATTACGAATACCCCAAAAACTGGTGAAGACAGAGTTTAATTTCAGTTTCCTGGTAGCAGACATATAAAGTGTTTAAAATAAACTGTCTGGCTAATAAAAGTTTAAAGATTACAATCTTTTTTGCTTAAATGTAGAATTTTACTCTTTTTATTTTCCATTAAAATCTTTCGCTTTCCATTATTTCTTCAGCTGCTTTCATATATATTAAGGTGCTGGCCTTCCCCTCAGTTTTTTAGGAGGGAACCAAAATAGATTTCTAAGGAACACAACTGGTCTATCCGGCTCGAAGGACCAAAATGATACAACATTTGTGTTCGATGTTACTCGCTTTAGATAGATGACATGAGGCAAGAAAGCATAAGTCGAAGAGGTAAGCGTACTCAGAGGTCTGAGTAAATAGCCTCAGACTTCTCCTGAACAGTCCTAGTGCTGTCAAAATCGCATGATTAAAGAAAGCTAAAGGATTTGGCCTATATGTTCGATAGATTTTCAAACAAGAATAAAATAATGATAAACATGTAATAAAATATATATTTTATGTGTTCGTTACAACGAACATCAATGATTTGTTATGAATATATGCTATGCACCACTTGCTCCGTATTGTAGTTGAAACATTTCAAATTCGATAAGTCCACCCCAATGCGCAGGGTTTACCTGCGTGATTCTCAGCCGAATTTTATTTATGCATCCGCTCCGTGTCTCGAAGATAAATATGCATGGGGCACACAGCGAGCCAGCAAGTGGGTGAAGTCAGGGGTCTGGGCCTGGGTCCGGGTCTGGGCGTACGGGAGGAGCATCAGGGGCCGCCATCATCGCAGTAATCAACAGTTTAACGCCAACGCTCGGTGGCCCAGTTTTCGCGCCGCCACTTTGTAATCGTTAAGCTGGTCGTGCGGCCAACTATAGGACAAGGCAGACACACACGGCCCGGGAAGTAAGGGTTACGGAGCGAAGGACGACCAGCATCGACGTCGTAAAATCATTTGTTTATCGCTGAGGCCGTTTTGGCCCCATTAGCAGTTCAAATCCATTGCCATAAATCCCGAGTTGCTGAAAACAGGGCTAATTCCCCTGCACACACACTACACATGGGTGTCCGTGGCGCCAGATGGCAGATGACGCGGCGATTGGCATGCAACATAAAAGCGTATTTTATGATTTAAGCGCCACAAAGCCACAGCTCACAGCACGGGCACGAACAAGAGCCGGAGCCACATGCCGAAAGTTAATCACACATAAAACGTAATACTTTACGGACACCCCAGTCCTTGGTCCCTGCTCAACCCCAATAAAGTTGCCCAATTTCGGGGCAAATACTCGTAACGCAAAATAAATTGCATTCTGCGGATTTTACATTAACAAATTGCAAACAAATCAAGTTGCCCCAAAACCAAAGCAATTAGTTGCGGCCAAACAACGGCTAACCGTAGGATTTCAAGTCGCTCGAGAGCTCCTGGCAGCGCACGCAGCTGGAAAGGGTTTTGTGGCAAGTTTATCGCCGGGTTATTTGAGAAGAAAGTTTACCAACGCTTAGGTCATTGTTTATGTATGAGTTTGGCTAAGTAGTAAAGCGTGAGAGTGTCGTTTAGTTGATGTATTTAATTGCTTAGCAACAAATTCAGTAAGTTTATCTAGCAGAAAACAGTTTGCGGCTGCTATTCGATATGCCCTCCGTTCCATACAGATTTGCCTTGGTTCCCTCCGAACACTATGCATCGGATTTCGTCCTGGGTGACAGCCGAGGGCTAAATAGTAACGCACATGTCCGTCACATGCAACCAAGGCGGTTAACGTGGCTGGCTGCCTGCTGCGATCGGGCGGAAGTAGCCCGCACACATTCCCATTACACCCGAGAGTTGGCAACTTTTCGCGGGCCGGAGCAACTTTGATCCCCTGCGGCATCCGAGGCATTTTAATCAACTCCGGAGAGCAGCCGGACGCACTGGAATGCGGCTAATAAATATTTATTAGTGGTGCCCTGTCGCCATAGATATGAAAGTTTAGAATTCTCTGACAACGCATCGCCTGCTGCCATGTAATCCCTCTGGGCCAGTTGAGTCCTTAAGCCCTGGCACTCGGCTGCTATCATGCCGTGCTGCCAAGTCGTCCTTGAGTGCAGCAAAGCCTCCCGCCTGATTGTTGTGGCAACAGAACGGGCAACAGGCGAGAGTCAAATGTGCTTTTGATGACATTTTAAATGCCGTCGGGCCCAGGAATGCGTCTGCGAAGGGGCTCCTTCGGCTCTGCCGGCTCCCCGCCAAGAAACTAATCAATACTCACACACGCATCCCAATCCCCGTCCTTTCCGGGTTATGATTCCATTTCGGCTCCACCGCAGAGGCCAGCTGAACCGAGGCGTGGTAATCGAAAAAAGGGAAAAACATAAATTGATTTCCAACAAAGCGAAAAAAGGGGAACACCAATTTGTTGCTCTCGATTTGTTTTCTCCTTTTTATTATTTTTTTTCCGCCAGTTTTCCACCCCGGTTTTGCGGTGTGTGCTTCCCGGCACACTTGCAGTTTTTAGCTGCTCGAGCAGACACGTTTCGGGGAAAAGAAAAGTTTTCAAAGGTCCTCTGCCCTTTGAGTTGTTGATGACATGTTTCGGCGCTGCGGCATGGTCCGCCGCCGCACCCGGGCAGATAAAAACAAAAAATGTCAACAACAGGAACGCTTTTATTTGCGGAAAAACAGAAAACAGAAAAATTAATTCAAGTTCGGCTCCTTCAGCTTGCTTTAAAATGTAAAGCGACAAACTTTTGGCCTGCGTTTGCAATTTTTTTATGTTTTCCACAGCTGTTGGCAGTTGTCTTCGTCCCCGACCCGTCCCCCTCGTCTCAGGCATGGGCCTAGTAGATTTAATTAAATTTTTCTATAAAGCACAACATTGTCAAGGCTGCTCCGTATGCGAAAGTTTTGTTTTAGGATGCCGGGAGTTGTGGCACATGCTCGGGATATAGAGTCCCCCAGTGGCGAAACGAGTGAGAGCACTGAGTTTTAACACTGATATTCAAATTTTTTAATTCACTCCACCTAGCCTCTCCTTCGTTCCAATTACATGGATTATCCGCACGCTTTGGGCGCAACTAGAGCCCCGTCACCTGCTCCTTTGCATCGCATTATCCGCAGCAAAACACAACGTCCCATATGACCTCTGCTCCCTGTTTTTGCCCGGCACTTTGAAGGACTACCTGGCCAGCCTAGATGGAAATGAATATGCATTCGGATCTGCTGGGCAAGGTTAATAAAAAGCAAAACAAGGACCTTGCCCAACCGTAAAATATCCAGCAGTCCGTTTGTGGAAACATTGCCCACTTTTTGGGTGGTGAAGCTCATATTTCAGGGAAAACCTTGAGTCAAGCGATAGAAAATGAATTTGAATAAACTGTTCAATAATGAAAACATTTAAAAAACTATATTTATACCCTTGCAGGGTATTATATTTAGAAGTTTGCATCGCAGTGAAGGAGACATTTCCGACCCTATAAAGTGTATACATTTTCGATCAGCATCAACAATCAAAGCCCGTTTCGAGGCAAACTAGTTCTGAGTTTTTAAGCTATTTGAATGAAACTTTGCAGAGAGTCTTCTATATGTTCTTATATCTTATCCCAATAGTGAACTTGTATTAACATTTACCCGACTTCTTGTAACGTATTTTTCGGGTTGATAAAGTAACAGCTGATTTCGAATAGTCAACCGAAGATGCAAACTAGCTGAAAGGTGCGTTGTATGGGGTTGCACTTTGCAGAACAATTCTATGCTTAACAGCACGCTGTTATTTTTCTCGTTCAGGTAAATTACAGAAGCTCAGATAAGCGGATTTCTTTTACAATAAGTTTGTTGGTTAATTACCTTTTCAAGTCAGCTATCAGCCACTTTAACAAGGAGTGGATAAATTGGCTCTAAATCATTGTGTACACAATCTTCTAAAACTAAAAGTTAAGTAAATACTTTGTACTTGTATACTTTGGTCTGTTGTGCAGTGTTATTTCATAAGAAAAATCTATAGTTTTTTTTTTAAATTATAATTGTTTCTTAACAACTTGTTTCCCATAATTAACATTTTTCGGTGAATTTACAAAAAAATCCAGTAAACCCTAAAAAAAGCTTTAAAGTACATTCTGAATACCTAAACTAACATAGAGTTAAGCCCTTTCAACATTTTCTTATGGATTATGTATTATTTCAACCTTCCTTGTAGTAAACCATTTTAAAATACTCAGTGATCGATTAATTGTAACTTTTTCTGCTTAAATTTCGTGTATTTTTCAACCATGAATACAATTAACCCATATACTCCCTTCGTACTCTGTGTACTAATAAAGAGAAAACAAATCATTCCATGTCGGTGGCTTTTTCATTAAACATTATCAGGAGCACAATGTAAAATAGTTGGTAATTTGCATGGATGCTTGCCGCCAGAAGTGCAGCAAATGTTTATGTGGATTTTGCGCAGCGAAATTCAACCCTGCTGAGCAGGGAAATTAAAAATACGACGCCATGCTTCAGGCGAGCCTCCCACATATTAAATATTCTCCAAGTTTTCAGGTAAAAAAAAAAAACAAAAAAGGTTAAGCACTGAGAAAGAATCCTTTACGTTTAAATAATAATATTCGTTCTGATATTTTCCCAAATCCTGAACGTTCTTCCACAGCTCAGGAGCAGTTGAAGTGAATATGAACCTAGCTGGCTATTGTGGCATAAGCCAGGTGTCTACGGGACGGATGTGGCATTAGAATGATGATTAGAATGATGAGGGAAAAATGCTTAGCTCTCTGCAGGAAACAGGAGTTGGTCAGCATTTCAGAGCAGCGATTTGTTAGCTTTCAACTTTTCAGGGTGCTTTCATTAGCCTCTGAGTAATTAACACCTGACGCAGCCTGCCGCCCACCCAAATTGTTCGTTATTATCTGCAGGCGAAGGGGCAAGGGAACCCACCCAGATACTCACATACTCAGATACTCAGATACTCGGTTACTCAGTTAGGCGTCTAACGAAATTTGCCCACTCATGTGCAGCACAGAGAGCCAGCAGCAGCAATCTGTGCAGTTGATTGCAATAAATTGCATTTTGCTGGGAAACCTAATTATATTAAGTTGCAATTACGGGCCCGGAGGGGGCCACCACTTGGCACAGGTGCAAATGGCAAACGGCTGGCTCTGCTCCGCTCGCTTGGCTTTAAGAACTGAAAAAATGCTGCCAAATTGAATTGGCTGCACTTAGCTGTGCATTACTGTGCGATGCACAGAGGCACAAACGCAGATGCACAGATGTACAGATGCACAGAGGAGTGATGCAGCAGATGCAGATGGGGCACGCTGCAGTACACGTTTCTCCATCGCTCTCTGCGTTTGGCCACTGCTTTATGTGGCCTACGTTCCGGTATTTCTTATTTGGATTGCACCAGGCATCCTGTGTGTATCGCTGCCGTGTTTTTGGCCTGGCCTCCATACATTTATCTGAGCTGTGGGGTGAGCACGTGAGCAGATTATGATTACATGCAGCGCCACTGCTGCCTCGGATACTCGTGCTTTGAGCCCGGGCTGTGCATCGTTTGGCAAAGCCAATCAGAGGCAGCAAACAAAAATAGATGGGTTCGAAAAGCTGCCGGCGAGAACTTGAAACTCAATTTTGAAATGCGAAAGGCATCCATGAGATATATTTGCAAGGCCTCCCTCTCATTGACTGAATTTGCAGCAATTGCGGCGGAATTTAATTTGCAAATTATGCTACTGCTTGTATTTAAGGTACTTTAAAACTAGAAAATTAATAAATAAATATACAATTTACGATTTAAAAATGTGATACACGGACAGGTCACACGGCAAACTAAAAAAAAAAGCTCATTAACAAAGTAGTTAAGCTTCGTTTTGGGTTGGAAAATTATCAAAGCTTTCTTAAGAATTTCCAAGGCAGATTTACTCGTAATAAAAGCACATAAACAATTAATTAAATTTCAACTTTGCTATATTTTGACTTAAATTGCTTTTTTCGTTATTAGAAAAAAAGGTATTTTTAATATCCCCAATATTACACAATAATCTGCCAACCTTGTTATATTTATTTAGAGAACACAGTTAGAATGATATTTTAGACAAAAAGGTTTGTGACTCTGCAGAAGTTATATAATAGAAACCTAACAGGCACAAAGAGAGATCTAATATTAAATACTCTCTGTGCATAAGCCCCCTTAGCTGGCTTAATTCATCCTCTTGTTTAGTTTCAATTTAATTAGGAATCATATTTGAATATATTGAAAGTTCTCAATGTTTACTCCTTCTTTGCATCCACAGCCGAGCCCTGCTTCGCGACCGGAACCGGAAGTTGGCAAGCCGGAAGTCCGCCTGGTTGTTACAGTCGCCCTTTATGCAGCTCGCCTCTGTGATGCTGGCGCCGAAGGTGAAAGTGTTGCCAAGGCACTGAGCTTGCATAGTGGAAAGCGGAAATCGAGGAAGTGCCCCGAACTGCTCACTTCATCTCCCCCGCAGCCTCGACTCCGGCTTAAGCACACAAATCCGGCATAATGCAGCGCTAAAGCTCCAGAAACAAATAAAGCCGGACACTCTCCACACTGCAAGGAGCACCAATCAGAGCCATCGTGGGACGGGAGCCCTCCGCTCAAGGACACGCAATTTCTAAGCAGGAAACGGCGACAAGGCGGGCAACGAAATGGCGGACCTGGAGCGCATACGCCTCGTCCTCCTGGGCGGCGCCGGGGTGGGCAAGAGCTCCATTGTGAAGCGCTTCCTGTTCAAGTCCTACACAGACAAGTACCGCGCCACCGTCGAGGATCTCTACAATCGCGAGTACGACCTGGGCGGCGTCACGCTGAAGGTGAGTCCTGGTCCGTGTCATGGTCACTTTAAAAGGAATTGCACTCTTTTTGGAAAATCACTGTACCTGAGTACATTTCAAGTAAATTATGTATTCCGGGAAGCTCATGTTGTGTGCTATTTAATTGAATTTCATCTTTATCTTTAATTTAATTTCTGTAGCGGTAGGGAGAACCCTTACGACCAGTTATGTATTTATTTTGGGTTAAAGAATACGAAGAAGGAAACTTAATTCGGAATGTCAAATGCTATGCTTATACATATATTTAACCTTTGCCTCAAATGAGACAAAATTCCAATTTGAAATACATAGCACAGTGTTTGCAATTTGTAAGTGCACTTGGGCTGGATTATGTAAACTTCCGGCAATTAGTGGCGTCTTCATTAACCCAATCACTGTTGAGGTCATCAACTTTCCGAAATTCTAAGCCCATTAATTAGGAGGAAATCTACTAATTGGATGTCTAGGGACTTGTCCCAGTATCTGGCTTTGCCGGCGGCAAAGGCTCAGTGCTCCATATGCAAAGTATTAGCCAAGACACGTGTGCTGTTGGTCTCCTGGCAATTGAGTACCTCCCCGAAGCCTATTTGGGTAGCGGTGGTGGTTTCACCCGAGCTCCGCCCGAGGCTGCAGCTTCACATTTTGAAGATGGAAACGCAAATTGAGCGGACGAATCTCTACTCGATTAAATGCACTTAAAGCAACCTGGCTGAGTAGTTTCTGGGCGGAGCACATCCCACGCGAGTGACTGACTGACAGACTGACTGGCTGTCCGTGGGCGGAGGCCCATTAATCAAATTTGCACACGCTCAAAATGGCGGAAACAACATGGAAATGTGGAACCATTCCCAGACGAAGGGCGAACGAGTGCCAGATTGGGTGAGGGCCCCCTAATGTGCTACTTGAAGAGGGGCAATTAATGGTTAATAACTTGTCTGGCGGGCGGAAATAGCCCGGAAACTGATAACTGCCGTACATTATTATAATCGGGTCCTAATCGGGCCGGGATAAGCACTCCTAAAGGGAGTCGCGCCGGGCGTATCCGAGTCCTTATCCATTCATCCATCCACCCACCCATCCGAGTACTCGGTACTTGTCGACGCATCCGCCGACCGTGTCGTGCCTGAGGAAACTTCCGATGGAACATCATTCACTCTCAGTTCTTCGGTGTTCGAGCTGATTATTTGCTGTTCAAACTTGTCTTACACCACAACCACATGCTCGGCGAGCAAAAGTTGGGCTGAAAATTGATTAATAGGTGCGCTGTGAGGAGGAGCTCAGCGCTGCCATAGTCATTATCACCACCGGCGCTGGGGCTTCCTCTTCGAGAGGCGACACTGACACGCTTGGTGGTGGCGCCGGTACCAGGCCTCAATCCTTGCTCCCGCCAGGACATGTTTCGCTTTAATTAATTTCATTTTGGCGCCCAGCGGGGTCCGCCTCTAATACTTTATTCTGCTCGAAGCTGCCGACCCTGATTGAATTCCACTTGGGAGCTTAACGTGATTTATGCCCGGCCACCTTCGATGCAGTCTCCTGGCAGCCCGATGCATTCAAATCAATTTTACCTGGACCACTTTCCGAGGTGCCTGCTCCCGGCTCCGCCTGGCAATGAGCCGGAGCTAAGGTTTCGCCTAATGTCCCCTGCTCAAGCGAGGAGCCACTGCAGCCCGCTGTGACTGATTGTCGGAGCAGCGTGTGGCCATCAAACGGGAACATTACATTGCTCTAAACGATTTCTGCTCTTTAAAAGCAATTTGGTGTACGTACGTGAATGTGCGGCGCAGCAGGGCGAGTTTGATGCAGCCAACTTGGAGGCGGGTTTGGGCCCTAACAAAGCACAGCCAGCGAACAATGGCGGTGCGGCCAGAATGGTGTCAGAAAAATAAATTGTGTCATTCCATAAAGTGTTTTTAATAAAGTTTACCCATCGCAGCGAACAATGCGTTACAAATTTGCGTCACAATAGCGAACGCTGTCAGGAGGGATGCCGCTGACACGGCTAAACGATTGGCTTTTCCTCTGGCTCTATGGCTTCTGGCCTCTGGCTCCTGGCTTCTGGCCTCAACATGCCATTGACACTGCGGATCGTGTTCGATGCGTATCGCGTACGCCACGCGGCGATACAGCCGACATAACAGATGCTGACACGGGGATTAGTTGGCATCAAGTGAGCATTGAACGGGACACGAGCCCCTCGCCACAAGCCACGAGCCAGGAGCTCCGAGCCAGGACTCGCCACCCCCCAATCGCCAGACTGGCGACTTGTCCTTGAACTCACTCACTCAGATTGACAAATCGCGAAGGAGCACTTGAATTTTAAATCTCAAGCACCTTTAGAAGGCAGTAAAAGATGTTGGCAGCGTCTACTATAGCCCACGCTCGTAATCACAAAAAGAAATTCTTCTTAAAGAGCAGTTTACTTAGATTATTAAAGCGACTGTTATTTTGGAATTGTTGTAAAAATAAACACGCAAATTAAAAGATTTAAAAAGTTAAATTTTCTCTCTATCTCGCTTGCACTCGTCTCAAGCTTAGCCGCGTTTTGAACCATGGTAGAACCGTCGGCTAGTACAAAAAAAATAATATATTTTTCTAAAAGTACTCTTGGAATATTTATTTTAAAAAAACAATCAATTAAACATTCTTAGATTAGAGCGTATTTTAATTTAATGCGCTTGGATTTGAGTCCGAGGTATCTTGAAGTCGGGATTACTAGAATGTAGCTTTCTAACTTGTTTAAATTAAATTAAATGATTTAGGAATACTAATAAATACCAATTGCCAAAATAATAACCATAAAGGCAAGCTTATAAGATAATAAAAGCGCTTAATTTTAATTAAGTAAATATTTTATATTCAAACTTTCTGGTGGTATTTGGTTCTCTTATATATTCGTTATCATAATTTAATTAAATAAAGACCTTCCGTCATGTCCTGTTCTGCTCAGACTTTCCTATCAGTTTCCCTTTTATGCTTATTTTGTTGTGTTTATTCCAAGGTTCCTCCCATTGATATAGTTTTTACTGGCAGGTGTAAGATAACCCCTTTAGCATTAGCCAATGTAACGACCTCATATTTAAAATTAAATTTCCATGATCTGTGCCATGCTGACCAGCAATTAAAAGCCACAACCGCTTGACACATGTTCCAACAGCGAACTGCGGTCTCGCATAGGCACCAGAATAGAGCCATTCACATTTAATCAGGTGCCATTTTTCAGCGCTACCATAGCCAGACAGACTCACACTCAGCTTTTCTCGTTGCAGGTGGACATTCTGGACACGTCCGGTGACATGCAATTCCCCGCCATGCGACGCCTGTCCATTGCCACGGCGCACGCGTTCATGCTTGTGTACGCGGCCACATCGGCGCCCAGCTTCCAGTGTGTGAAGCAGTGCTTCGAGGAGATCCGGGAGCAGCGCGGCGACTTTCAGGTGAGCCAGCAAAGCACCTGCACACATCCCTGCATTCCTGCATTTTGTATGTAATCAGCGCGAACTGGAAGATCAGAGGGCCGAACGCGAGCTCGCACCGTTTGCCACAATCCGAAAAGCAATTAAAAATGCTCCCCTTTGAGCCGGAGGAGTCAAGCCAAGCGGAAGAGGTTTAGGCTTGTTCCAGAGCCCTTGTTTGGATGCGGCACAGTGGGTCGAGTCGAGTAAATGGAGACTTGATTGGAATTATTTCGTAAAATAAGTATCAGTATTTCCAAGAACTAGACTTGAAATATGTCTTCATTTTCAGGATGAATTATTTCGAAATTTCGTAAATGGAAAAGTAAGCAATTAAATATTTTTAATAAATTAGTTTTTTTCTTCTTTGCTGGTTAGGAATCTTCTTCAGGTTAAAAAATCCCTTGCTGCCTGTACTCGACCCACTGCTCTCCAGTTAGTACTATTGTTTCCGCTGGCGCTCTTACGGTTTCCGTTTCCCGCCGCCATTGTGCCGGCGAGTGTCAATTATGGCACAATGGCACCCAACGACCCGAGCTCCGTGCTTTCTTTTTGTGCTCCCTGATTTCGGGAGGACAATTGGAGAGCCTTGCTGCGAATGCCTGCATTCCGCTTCTGCTCCTGCGAATGCCACCGCTAATTCCCATTTCGTTTGTTTCATTCGCAGGACATTCCCATTGTGATCGCCGGGAACAAGGCCGACTTGGCCAGCACCCACAGAGAGGTCAAGCTGGAGGAGGTGACCGATTGGGTGTTCTGCGAACTGCCGCGCTTACGGTGAGTTCCCGCATTTATTTAGCAAAACATGGCGGGCATAAAGCGCGCAACAGCTGCTGCTGCGTGCGACAGCAATTAGGGGACCAACTGCCAAAAGTTGTGCAACAAAGCCGGCGAGCACAAAGCCGCAAAGCCGCCAAACAGCTGCAATTTTCATAAGTAACGCAACAAAGTGGAATTAAAAAAGTCCCATAAATTCTGGCCGCCCAACTGCAAGGGGGGGGCAGCCAGTCCTGTAAAAGCTGAAGCAAACGGCAAATGGCAACGGCGAGAGTCGCAATTAAATTGCTACAAATGAAATTAAGCGCCCGAGAGCGTGATGGTGGCAGTCTGGCCCCCGAAATCAGTTGCATTGTCCGAGGATGGGGTTGCGGCGCTCATTAAATGCCATTTGTTGGCATGAAAAACGAGCTCCAGCCAGGGGGAAAATTGCAATTCGCCGGCAGTCACTAGTCAGCAGTCATGTCACAAAGAGCATTTCCCGGTAATGGCTCCTAATTGGCCATCTTTTGCCGCAAACGGTGTCGCTGTCGTGCATCACATCAATTGCCACCTGCGACCACCTGGTCGAATGAGCGATATGTTCGAGTATTCCCGGCGAGGGCACTCTGAATACTAAACAGCCGAGTTGTGGCATCGTTTATGCACTTCCATAGTATGCATGAGGTCCTTCAACTCGAATGCTCTCGAACTGCTCGAATGCTGCTCAGGGAGGAATGTTAAGAGGCTACAAAATGTTTGATTATCAAATACTCTTAGGCTTTAAAGACTCGAATAGTGTTTGATAATGAAGAGCAAATAGCACAACATTTAGATATTGGATAGCACTAGAAACATTCCCTTACCAGTTAAAAGGCATTTCAGCTCGAACCAACGAGCGGAAAACGACTACACTGCCCTGATTAAGTTCCTTGTTTACCGCATTAACCATTTTAATTCATTTCTCGCGTGACAACTAGCCCTGAAAGCGTAGCCGCATCCTTTCGATTCGCTCTGAAAAGAACTCGCTGTTGGCACTTTCTTTCCAGCCGTACCTTTGGCCCTGTAATTGCTTCCGTAATAAACTGCGGGGCCGGCATCGTAAAAATCACTTACAATCACATACGTGCCTGCCCTGCCACTGGACGAGAGGAGCCCGAGGAGTGCTGCCATAATTCCATATTCTGGGAAGGGCCGGGCGGGGGATAGGGGAAAGGCGAGGCGTGGCACGCTCGTGTTGCTGTTTAAGCAAGCGTGCGTAAACTTATTTAAAAGCGACCGACACACAGACCGAACAACGCCACACAGGAGGCGCACTCAACCGCAGAATGGAGATGACAGAGGCCGCACGGCGGGGGATGAAGGACACGGAGCGCAGGACGCAGGACAGTTGGCGCGAGCATTACGTACAAATCTCTGTTGGATTAAACATTCACGCAGATTGATGGTGCGGTTTGGGCCGCGGCAGAGTGAGGCACCTTGAACCTTTCGCCACAATCTCGCACCTCCGCACGTGGCAGGAGTGCTTCGAGGAGCGTTTCCCCCGCGCCGAAATGCAATGCAATTTGTTGCTCCACCGCCTGCCTGCCTTTCAGTCCTTCTATCTCCGGCTCTGTCTGCCTGTCTGCGGTTAAACGCTTTAAGAGCACGCCACTCAAGTGCATTTATCAGCCTGAATGAGTACACCCTGCGTATACATAATATGTGGCAATGTGGATACGAGGATATGCTGCATGTGTAAGTGGCTTACTCCCGGAGCTGGAACAATGTATTTATTCAACGTTTAATTGCAAACTCATGTGCATTTTACCTCGCATTCTGCCTGGGTTGATGGGGAAAAAAATGAAAATAACTCGCAGCCCATATCAATTTTGCTCTGATTTACTGTTATTGCAGCTTATGGCATTAACAATTCCGACATCTATTTATTTATTTTGCCAAGTCAGCTGTTACAATTTTAATTAAATGGAGCTTTGATGAAATATGCAATTATTCTGAGTCACTCTCCGTTAGCAGCCTCAAAAAGAGTCCCTTGAAGAGGGAATGGATCGATAAAATTAATGTTTGATGACGGATGATTTGAAATGAAGCTTGAAGACAGAAATAAAGAAAGAAAGCCTTTTGTATTTCGTTTCAGTTTAACCTACGACAGCTATAGTGACGTCCAATTGAAGTTAAATTCAAAATTGTCTGCTCTTTTCGTATTTAATTCCTGCATATCTTTACATTTAACAGGTTGTTTTAAAGGCACTTTTCATATAAACAATAGATATGGTTCAAGTTAATAAAGATAAGCTGCTTAATTAATAAATTAGCAACATACAAGCTATTGGCCATATTAATGATGGCCAAGTATATGGATATATCGTTGCTGTATCCATATTTGATCAACAAATTTAAATGGATATTTTAAATTTGAGATATTCTGTTTAATATGCATAGCACAGTCCTCTCTTCATACTGTCTTTACTGTTGTTTATCCTAATCAAAATATGAGTATATTTATTAAGGAATAGAAGCGAAATGTAAGTATATATTATAATATATATATTATAATATATATATTATAAACAAGTAAGAAAGCTACAGTCGTTCGTGAACGAACATTTTAAACGTTTTTATTGATTTGCGGGGGAGTGGGAGGGAAATTTTTAAATCTGAAAC
>JAEIHY010014256.1:0-10742 GCA_018904565.1 Drosophila tsacasi | reverse complement strand
GTTGCAACATCGCTGACGTGGCCGAGATTCATTGATGATTAAGTCCTTTCGAGTGCAGAGGTTGTTATCAAACTTATTAACACACTTTTTAACACACGATTATCAACACGGATGAACAGGTGGAAAACCGCGGATAGACTGAGTCTGCTGCGGCGAGGCGCCTCTATTTATAGGTGTGGGAGATGAAGAGAGACAGAGATAGATTGAGAGAGAGAGAGACTGAGATAAAGAGAGAATGAGATAGAGATAGGTAGATAGAAACAGAGAGATGTAGATGGATGGAGAGAAAGATAGATCGAGACAGAAACGTTGAGATAAATAGGGAAATAGAGCTAGAGTTTGCAAGAGCTAGTGAGATATAGAAAAATTGACAGATAATGGTAGAAAGTCAGAGAAATAGGTTGATTGAGATATATATAGAGAGATATATAGGTGTCACTCATTGATCGCCACTCAGTGATTGCAAACACTGTTTATGTAGTTTGAGAGCGGCATCGCCTGCTCCTGGTGTGCCTCGTGTTTTGTTTAATAATGTGTTAATAATTGTGATAACAAAAATTCCCAAGAAAGGGACTTTTTTTTTAAATAAAAAGTGTAGACTTCTATATGAAGGGAAAATCCTTAAAGCTTATTTGATGCGCCATCTATATCAATGGCACCGGCTAAACTTTTTCAACCAGGAGCTTTTCCAGGCTCTGTTAGCTCTCCAGGATGTGTAACAGCCCTGTTAAAAGCCATAGCAACTTGTTGTCCTGTCGCTGTTACCAAATCGAACGATTCAAACTCATTCGTCAACAGACTCTCGTGCGGTTCGGTTCTCAGCCTCAGCCTCAGCCCAGAAAATTGTGAGACTCAGTCACAGTCACAGTCCGGAAGTCACAGCATCAACAGTCGCAGCTTAAAGGCGCAGTCGCAGTCCCCGCGCAACGTTTTTTTCAAAATTATTTGGAAAATTTTCGAAAGTGCTGCAAGAGGTCCCAACTCACTTTTTTTTTTTGGTTTTTTTGTGCTAAGCTAAGCAAAGAAATTGGAATATTTCTCGCGACAGCAAATAAAGATGTTTTGGCCAAAGGTTTTTCGGAGCCAAAAGTTTTGAAAGAGAAATTAAGGAAAAAACCACAGCTAAAGTGAAAGTGTGTGTGCCAAGTATTCGAATTCGAATCGCATCTGTTGTTGTTTTCTGCGGCTGTCAAAGCAAATCAGAGGAGGATTAGGAAGCGAAAGCCAACCAGAAAGGACGAGAAAGCGAGAGAGAGTGAAAACACCGCAGTCAAAGGTGAGTGGAGTGCTTGACAAATGTAAATAAGACAAATTCCATCAAAAAACACAAAATACAAATAAGAAAAAAATTTGGCCAGCCAAATCTGTTTAAATCGGGGAATGTGTGTGTTTTTGATTAAATAAATTAATTGGAGAATTTTTTCGTGCTTTGGAATTTCAAAAATGGAATTTACAAAAAATTTATGTATATGGATTTCTTTGGAATTGTTGGGGAATATAACAAACAAGTAAGATTTATTTTTTTTATGTTTCAAAATAATTAAGCGATGATATTTTTACCTTCTGAAAAGTCTAAGTAAATTCTGAAATTCTTTATTCTGAAATTCAAGTGTAAACGTTGGATTTTCTTTTTAAAATATTAATACTAAAAATAAAAGTTATAATACTAAAATAAATACTAATAATAATTTTGGAAGTGATTACAAAATTCTATAAATTCGAAATGATTGGATTTACCTTTTCTATTTCGATTTCTTAAATATAAGAATAAGGTTATGCCTATGAAAATGTAAATTTCCTTTCTCTTTTTGAAGGCTTAAGAGAGGGCCTCACCACTTTAACTTATTTACCTAATTTCAAAATCCTTCTCCCACTTAAAAGCTTTTCTTAAACCAGAAATATGCTGTGCTGCATTGAGAAGTAATCCAAAATCCCATACATCTACACACACTTGCGCAACTTAGAAACCATTAGCAATTATAAGTTATTTTCGAGTTTGCAAAATCGCAAAAGAAATATTTGAAATATCTTTGGCGTAATGTATACAATGTCTATTCGTGTATGTGCCTGCGCGCACATGTTTGCTTATTTAGCCAGCACTTTTGTTTGTCTGTCAACAAAATGGTTGACTGGAATCGAGTCGAGTCGCGTTGAGTCAAGTCGAGTTTGGTTTTCCGTCAACTTTCCAACCGTGCAGCGTTGGGTGGGGTAGGGTGTTGTTATGGGATGGAAAATGAAGTGAATTAATTACCTCTTCGGGCTTGAATTCGTAATTAATTCGCTCTTGTTCTTCTTGTTCTTCCATCTAATTCTTATTCGACTTATAAATCATGTTGGATGAGCGAAGGAATTACGGGACAGGGGACCTCGGAGAAAGGTGTTCTCAAAGGAAAAGCTCATTTTAAAGTTGTAGCGAAAAAATTGGAAAAAAATCGAAGCATAAACTCAATTTTAGATCTAAAATATATTTATAATTTTGTTATTTTATTATTATTATTTTAAAGTTCTTAAAACTTCTATATATATTTTTTTTTTAAATAAAAACTATAATCTATCTAATATAATTCTGCAAAAATGTATCTACATTTTGAAGCTTATGTAATTTTTAGTGGCATTGCCTTGATTTCATTCAACTTTTATCTCTGTTGTTGAATCGTTAACTTTTTAACGAATGTAAAATAGTTTTACAACATCCGGAGCCAGAAAAGCCAAAAAACCACAAAAAAGCGAAAAACTTTCTGCTCAATTGGCCATAATTTCCACAAAGGATTTAAGCAGGTGAAAATATTACCAGAAAATGAAAACGAGCGAATTATAATTAATATGAAAATGTTTCCAGCCATTTAACTTCGCTGGGGATTCTCTTATTATTATTTTTTTTTAATTCGAATAAATTTTTACTTTTATAGATTTTTCTAAATAAGTAAAAAACTTAATTATACTAGATAAAGGTCATTTATATTTGAAAATAATAAAGTTCTTATTGTTAGGCTATTTTTAAACAAAAACCCAAAACAATTAACGAGAACGAAAATGGTAAAAATATTCTAAAGTATTTTTTATTTCGGGATATGGATGTTTTATCTGGAGTGTTTTCAGAGTTTTAAAGGTCGTTAAAAAATATAAAATAAAATATTTCCAACAATTACAAAGCAATTTGAAATCATTTAAAGAGCTTAACTAAATCAGTTTTCATATTATTCTCTTTTCCCACCGAAAAGAGTTGCTGTCATTTGCGTTTATTTGGGTTTTGCTTCTGTTTCGTTTTTTCGGGTTTTTTGTTTTGTTTTTCTTTTCTGTTGAGGAAAACGGAAGGCAAATAATTTTCAAGCAATTTTACTTAATTGCCTTTTGCAGATAATAAATCATTTTCTTTGCAATTTGCGCCGACATCAAAAACCCGCACTTAAGTGAAGGTCTCCACAGAATCCAGAGCCAGAGCCCCCCCCCCCTCTCCGCAGTTTTGGCCTTCATCTCAGCCTCCCCTTTTACCCCCCTTCTACCTCTTCTACGACGCTATCACCACCCCCTTTTCGCTGCTCAATCAGACCTTAAGATGGCCTTAGTTGGTTGCTCCTTTTTTGTGTGACGTTATCTGCTTTTTGCTAATTAACTTGGCTTGTTGCCTGTTGCCACAAATTCAGACAAAGACATATCCTTACACACACAAACGCACCTACAGAAGGAAGGTGCGAGTGGGACACACATACGAATATAGAAAAAGTTGAATAAGCTACGTTTTGAATTTCTTTGGAATGTGAAAATCTCATTAAAATGTTCGCCAAGCATTGGGAAAGTCCCGGAAAAAGGGGAGAAAATAATGTGCGGCGTAGAACCCCCTTTGGGTATTGAAAAGGTATATGAAAATATCGATAATCAATAGGGTTTTTTTTTAAATAATAAAAGCTAACTTAAAGCTTTTACAATGTTATAAAACAAGGTGTTACATAGGCGAAGGAAAAAGATTGATATAATATCTTTCCTTGCAAAGCAATATTTTCTTTTTAATAAATGCCTTCATAATTATATTTTTTGATATCCTTTATTTGTGTGTCCAAAAGTAAGCAACAAACTATTACAACGCTTTAGAATCCGCTAATTTTGTAGAAAATATTATATTGCAAATTCTTAGATATATATTTAATTGATGTTACTAATAAGAAGAGTAATAACAAATAACAATAGATTTTTAAATCCAGTACTCGTAGCTTACACTCGACTGTAGCTCTCCCAATTGCTCATAATGAAAAACTATATTTTTTCCTTGCTTTTAAAAGTACATCTTTGCTTCGCAAAAACCTGTAAACGTTTTAGGGTTTTTTATATTTGTGATATGTATACTTTACAACCTTTTGTTCTCATTTATTCATTAATTGTCTATTTTTATCTTATTTTTTTAGTATTTAAAACACACAGACATAATGTTCTATATGTAAACGGGGTTAAGTGAAGCATGGACCTATGGTTCCTTCTCAGCGAAATGCCTTCCTTTTCCGCCTGTTTATTTGAATTTTGTTTACGTTTGTCGTTTCTCCTTTACGGTTTTTGTCAATTTGCATAATGATATGTGCGGAAAATGAAATCCGAAATGAGTCAGCCGTAAGAGATCTATTTGTGGGTTGCCATTGAAAGGAAATTAGATTGGAAATTTATTAAGGTTGAAGCTCAGAAAATATCATAACAAAATCAAATGAATCACAGAAAATCAAAGTAACGCAAATATACATGAAAATTAAAAAGAAGAAAAAATCAAAAATGATTGGAAAAAGGTTAAAGAAGATACAAAAATCGATTAAAAGGAAGTGGGAATGCTAAACGAAAATGTGGCTAAAAAAGGGAAATTGAAAAATGACAAGATTAAGACGCCAATGTGATACAAGGTGATTAAAAAGTAAGACAAAGGTAAAGAATAATGAAGAAACAGAAGAGAAAGGAAAACATTTGCAGACAAAGAAGGGAGCATAGAGAAAATAAGCTTGAAAATGGGAAAATGTGGGCTAAATATTTTTAAATAAAGGAGTGAGCTGAAAACAAAAGAATAATAATAACTTTTAACGGCAGAAATAGGCAGAGTTTTGTGACCTACAAATTTCATTGCATTTTTTTAAACAGGTTTTTCGGGGATAAAACCTGACTATTTTCAAACCCAAATTATAAAAATTAATTAATTAAATGTTCAGAGAAAACGTCTGTTAAATAATTTTTTTTATAAATTAGGTGAATGCTGAAAACTAAGCTTAATAATTTGAATTTCCAAAATTGACAGACATTTTCGGTTTACAAATACTTTTTTGCATATATTTAGATAGCTTCTTCAGGGATTTTAAAAACCTGGTGAAGTGATTTTAATAAAAAAAATTATACATAATGAATAATTAATAAAAATAAATGAATGCTCGATTAGGGGAGAAAAATCCTGCTTGAATTTATACCCTTCGAAATTTTCCCTTTTCCCCAATCATTCAAAAAAGCTTGACTTCACCCATAATGTTCCGCACTGAAGTCGAATTGAAATATGAAATTATAATTGCATTTGCATACTGGGCGGGCTAACACAAAAGATTTCCCAAAAACATGCTCCCAGAAAAAAAAAGTTCCCTGGATGACACAAACAACAAGAAGGAGCCCAGAGCCACTTTACCCCATGACCCCGTCGTTCCTGCTGGTCCAATCCAAACATGTGCGATGACAACATTTTCCACACCCGAAACCAGAATGAAAAATTATAATTAAATAACAACTAGCAGGCGGGTGCGCACATAGACAGACAAACGAGGTGTGAGTGGAGGGTTAAGGGCTGAGCTGGTAATTCACTTGCCTGACCAACTAAAGTTTTCCCAACCGAAAATTCTGACCAACATTAGTTCCCCCTATACACGGAGCGAAAACTTATATTTTATGGAGTTTTAAGAATAATTTGAATTAAATCAAGAAAATAAAATGTCTATCAAATTCTTAAAATAGGAAATATATTATTATTAATATATTATAAAAGGGTTTGATAAGGAATATCAAATGAGCATTGCATACTTTTCAGCAGGAATTAAAATATATAAAGATAAAACCAGTCATAGCATACTTTCAGGCCCTAGATAAAAAGATTTTAACCCCCTTGATATATTTTAAAAGCGCCTAATCCCTTATTTCCCTGGAATTTTCCGTGTAGAAAACTAGAGGAAGAGGGGAAAACCCAGCCAAGATAGATAGATGGAAATGGGGTGTTAAGAGCAGGGCGGGGGAGAGACCTTCGAAGGAAAAGTGGAGTAAGGCGGCGTAAAGTTAAGCAGAGACGACAACTTTTTTTGTGCATGATAACGACAACAACACAACACTAATGGCCATGTATAGCACGACTCCTACACGTGTCTGTGTGTCTGAGTGTGTATCTGTGTGTACTTTCTCCCTGCGTATGTGTGTGTGTGTGTGTGTGTGACAGGCGGTTGTCATTTGTAATGCGAAAAAGAGAAAGGAGCAGGGAGAGAGAGGAGAAAAGGGGAAACGAGGGAAAAACTATTTTCTCGACATTCGAATTCTTCACGAGCGGAAATAGGGGAAGCCCCTAATGATACGTTTGTGCAAAAAAAAACAAAGGGGTTTTGTTTATAACAACAATTAGGTGTTTAGTACCTTGGAAAAAACATTTTTAATTTAATTTTAATTTTATTTGTAAGAAACTTTTGATATTTTAGACAAATATATTTTAATTTTATGTACTTTTACCTTTCTAAAGTGTTTTAAGGGTTTTAATTTGTTTTTTTTTTTTATTGTATGTATTTAATCCATCTAAATACATTTATGGTTTGGCATTGGGTTAATTATTTTTTAAGCCTAGTGAAAATCTCAAGAAATCTGATCAAATATTATATATAGAAAATATCTGTGCCTTTCCATGACAAATTTAAAATAGAAATGTAAAAAGTAAACAGCTTTTAAAGCCTTAACCCTTTAAAATGGTAATGAAAGCGAGCCGGGTCTGGATGTACCCGACTGAATTTCATAACAAAAACAGCACAACAACAAAAAAAGAATACATAGATATATAGTATATATATATATATGTATATATATCATGTCGCGAAACAATAACTCACACACACACACACTCACAGACAGCTACACACGAAGAAAAGCGAGTAAACAAAGCCATTGCTGAACAATTTCAAAGCTGAAAAGGAAAATGCAAGGGGGAAAAAGCTGGGCGGGCGACACAGCTGGGGTAAAATGCAGGAGGGGCGCAGATAAGAATTGTTGTTTGTCGCCGCTGCCTTTGCTGAGCGAGAACAATATTCATAAATTTTTGAAATAAATGTTTACAGACACTTTGCACGATTTCGTAGCTGTTGTTATTTTTGTACATAGTATTTTTTGTTTTTCCTTTTTTGTTTTTTGTTATTGCAACAACGCACTTGATGCAGATGAGATATCCTGAATGGCGGCAAAAAAAAAGGGAAGAAAATTCAAGAAAATGTATGTGTGTGTGCGAGTGGGCGTGTCTAGCTTATCTTCATGGGATGACAGATAGTGTGTTTACTTATTCATGTCACTTCATTTGCATCGAATGAGCCCCATATTTGCAACCACGGGGGGAAAAACACACCCCATCTCCTCACCCCATAAAATTGCAATCAGCTTTTCCGCCATTTGACATCAAATTAAGTCGTCAAGTGTCTTCCTTTCCGTCTGGACTTTGACATTGGCAAGTTTGCGATTTTAATGATTTTAAACCCATCAATTTTGATGCGACTTATTGGCCTTTTTCCATTTTCCCAGCTGTCATCAAATGTGGTTAGAGGTTTCCTTAATTTTGTGTTAATGAATAGGTTAATTCTATCTATCTGCTATAAAAAATGTTGAAACGTTAAAAAATTTTAAATAATTATTTGATATTATAATATTCTCTAATATCTTTAAAATTTTTACAATCTCTAAGATATCTTAAATCAAAATAAAAATTCTTTAAAATGTCAAAAATCTTTTAAATCTGTAACGAAAAGTGAAGTAAGAAACCCAATTTTTTTTATCAATCTTCTAAAATCTGTAGTGTTTTTTAAAACCCCTTAAATACTGTCCAAACTTTGGGCTAAAATATGGTAGCAAATATACACTGAAATCGGTATCTCCAAAATTTTATTGAATACTTTTAGACAGCTTTTTAGGAATTTAACAACACTTAAAATTTCTGGGCCTCCCCCAGGATACATGCAAATTAATCTTATATATTTCCTAAGCTTTGCAGGCTTTAAAGAAATGCATTTTCCTAAAGAAATCTATATAAAGTTTACCCTTATTTTTTAGCATATATAGTAGCTCACTTTCTCTATCTCCTTTTACTTAGCCAAATCCCATGGATATCTTCCCTATTCACTGGAAACAGAGACAGGATATAGAAAGTAAACTCTGCCCAAGCTCAAAGGGAATTTTTTTGGACGAGTCCTATCCTATCCTGTGAATATTTCATAAGCATTGGACACTGGGAGCAGAGCAGCATCAATTAAACACTTTTCACTTTTTACAATATATACATACATATATAGGGTGGTATAAAAAAATATATACTATAAATAAAGCTAGAAGCAGCAGCAGGACGGGTAATAAAATATTTACAAAAAATAAAAGTGACGGACAGCAAAGTGAACTTGCATCGTCCGCCTCCGCTTTTCCATGTCCACTTGTTAAACGAGCCAAAACTCGAAGGCTAGAAGGAGATAGAGGGGGTTAGAAGGGGAGAGAGGGGGTTAGAGGGGGTTAGAGGGGGACAGAGGGGGACATAGGATGGGCAGAGCAAGAGGGGGAATCAATGTTCAAGTGGACTGAGCTGCATAAGTGCATCTGTCGAGCACTCCTTGAACATTTTTTTTTAGCTGATTCGTTTATGCTATTTACCCGACGTCCAAGTGCATCACTTTTTTTATGCTTTTTTGAATACCCTGTAAATTAGGGAAGGCGGGGAGCATGAGCTATACAAATACTTATAAATAATTATGTTTTAACTTATAAATAATTTGTAATTGTTCTTATTTTATTAATCAACAAACACAATATATATGTATAACTGAGTATAGAAATACAAATATTATACCTACGAGGTAATTTCAGGGTCTATAAGCTCTCCCCTAACCACTTGTTGTTCCTCCCAAAAATAGTAGCTGAATTAATTCGATTAGTTGAAGGAGTCCGAGGCTGCAGAAAATGCAATCCATTTGTAACCTACTTTTTTTTTCTTTTTTTTTTTGGTAGGAACGCCTTCTCTTTGGCCAAGGCCTCATTATAGTAGCATTTACATTGAATTTTCCAGGGCGGAGAAGGAGGAACGAAGACGGGAAACCTACAACTTGATTTGTTACCTACATTTTTGGGCCAAACTTGATTTCTAGTTGAGCCCATTTATATAAAGAAGGAAACGAGGAAAAGTGGGCAACCGAATGGAGTTTTCTTGGATTTTCTGACTCGCTTTAACCATCCTGCGGACTCTCTCCCTCCCTTCCCTTTGCTTTTGGCCAGATTCTTTTATGGGCTTTAAGTGGCCATTAGTTTTCATTTACAAATGTTTTTTCGCCTCCCTGGCTGTGTGTGCGTTTGCGTGTGTTTTTTGTATGGTCAGCCCGCAGTTATTTGCTTAACTTCAAACAAAAGTCTGCCTGTGCCGACACCAATTACCCGTAGTGGGAAGAGCTAGGGGAGACTGGAGCAGGAGTTTGGCCTTAATTTGCCGCTGGATACAGTGGAAATAAGTTAAAACGCAAGAAAGTAGATCTGACCATATGAAAATGCTTTCGAAAGTTGCCCAAAAGTATGCAATGATATATATCTGTTTTGAAGAAATCGCTTTGAACTCTGACCGAAAGTTTGCTGTAATTATGAAAATATTTAAACAATAATTTTTAAACTTCTATATGCATGAAAAATATTTTAAATCACATGAAATTGTATCCCTCGATATGAAAATGTTTCTTAAAAGTGTCTAAAAGTGTGCAATGATATTGATGCATAATAATTTAAAGAAAAATTGTACACGATAATTGAACTAATTGTGTGTGGAAGATTGTCCTTGTGTGTTTCTGGTCAAATATTTAACGCTTAATGTGGCAAAAACACCAGAGACACAGTAGCAGCAGAGCAATAACCAGGCCCGCATGTTGGGCCAACAATTTGGCCAGAAATTGGCAACAAAACAGGGCCAGAAATTAAGAAAAGTGGCAGAGCAAATGATGGGAGATGGGTCGCATATGTTTGTTAAATAAACTGAAATTTATAATATATTTTTATGCGGGCTTAACTAGGAAGATTATCTACATTATTGTGTTTTTATTGTGTTTAATATTTTATATTCTAAAATATTTATTAAGTTTATTTAATTCATCAATTTTGTACAACAATTTGGCAGTAGTTTACTAACACTTTCTTACAGTGTCCCATATTGAAGGACCTTTCATCGCTGGGACCTTGACAATAGCTAACCTCGACCTTCTCTCACCCATTCTCACTTTTCATCCTGCTCGTTAAGCTGAGGGCGTGGCTCATCCCTCAATGGGATCAACTTTTATGTGATTGTGAGTTTTTAATTGCTCTGTTTTGGCCCCTTGGCCAGAAAAAGGGTTGCTTAAGCCGTAGGGGAAGGAGAGAGGGGATTAAATTGTTCAGCTGACAGTTTGAAATTGATTTTTATTCGGGAGATAATCAGCTTATTACAATTCACTTCTTGCGTACGTTTTTTGTCAATGTTTTCTTGTTTTTTTTTTTTT
>JAEIHY010014253.1:0-46860 GCA_018904565.1 Drosophila tsacasi | reverse complement strand
TACGTTTGCTCTGATAACGCAATAACGCAATAACGCAGCCCAGTGTAAATGGGGCCTAAGAAGTTTAAATAGTATAGTTTAATTCCAAATAAGTGACAGAAAAGTGCACCTTTTAATAAATATTAAATCATACCTTTTAAAAACTTCCCTTAATGTTTTGTCATTTAAAGCTCACACTTTAATCCAGCTCAAAGGATACGTTGAATGTTTTGTTGGGCCAAATCCTAAGCTGGTTATGTAATGGGTGTTCCAGCGCTCTTAAATTTGATACAACCGAAGGCTATTGTTTAAATTAGATAATGACCCAGAGTGACATACGTGAATCGCAGTGGGAAGCACACTTTTGTCGGTGGGCGGTCCATTCCTCCCTCGTCGTCTCGGGTTTCCCCGATTTAAGTGGCCGGCAATTTGCGCCGGACACATTCCTTGTTGTTGCGGCTCAATTAGAGCAGTCGGCCATGCCATCCGTGCATTATACCCTACCATATACCTACATATATTTTCCCGATAACCAGCGAAACGGCCAACACCCCGCTCGAGTGGCAATTAGACGCTTAGTGGCAAAAATCGCTTCGATAAATTATTAGCTGCCAAAACGAGGGCTTTTAAAACTTGCCGCCACCTTTTCGTCTCCGGTTCGTTTGAAGCGCACAAAAAAAAAATGGACAAAAGAAAAACGATGGGGGAAAGCTGTGTGTAAAACGGCATCAAATATGCAACACTTTTTCTTGCTCAGCGCCTTGGCAAACAATTGGCCAATTAAGTCGAAAGTTTGCCTGCTTGAATCGGGAAGGTCTCAGCCTGGCGGCACCCTCTCGGCCCCCACCGCTTGGCCCTCGTCCAGTGGCCCCAAACCGATGGTCATTGCATGCCAGGCGCACATTTTGTGGCCATTTGCGTGCCGCCTTTTAGCCGGCGGTCAGTGGCCAACAAAGGGGCGTGGGGTGGACGGAAAACTTCGGGGGCAGGGCGGGAAAGCGGACTGCAACTCGTTACGTGTTTTATGCAGATTGCCAAACCGGACTTTTCCACGGTTTACATTTTCGATTTTGTGCTCCTCCTCTGGTCGTTAGGACCACAAAATCGCAGACAGGTTGGCATCGACGCTTCAATGGAACTCTTTCAGCCACTTAGTGCAATATTTCATTTTTAGTTCGGACCCCAGAGGTGTGGATTTGATTTAGTTTGCCAATAGACACAAGGAAATTGATCGACATTTTTTGCAGCTATAATGCTGGGAATTTCCCAGCTGGGAATGGTGCACAGTGCTATACGTATTAGGGGCTGGGGATTGCTTAAAAGGTTTTATTTACGATTAGGATTCAGGAGAAATTCCGGCAATTTTTATTAGCTTTAACTAATTTTTTATTAATCTATTTAAAGTTAAGTAAACTAAAGAAATTTACATTATTTTTTAAAGATAATACTTGCATAGTTTATATTCCTTGGGTAAAGCCCAATTAAATTCCCACAGATAAAAACATCAGTTTATTCAGTGTTCTGTTTATTCCTTCATTTATTATAGGGTTTTTCATTTTTCATGATTTTTCATAAACTTCCATTACTAAATGCCTGGCGAAATTATTGAACATCTCAGCTAATTAAGTCAATGTAATTACATAATTAGTTTAAATTCATATTATTATATTGGATAGCTTTGGTTTTGCTTCATGGAAGAGAAGAAACTTGTTGGATCACAAAGGTTTTGTTTTCGCTATCGGCCTGTTTGGTGCAAATACTTGCAAGTATTTCGCAAACGCTCTCTAACGAAAGGAGTAAACAAAGTGTTCGAATTGAGTCAACCATTTAAAGCTTATTTATAAACAAGAACATAACTAACAACTTGTTATCGATTTCTTTGGATTCAGGCTAGGTCCATCCTTGCTGGAGATCTACTTAAGGAATTAATAGATTCTTTCATTTAGTTTACGGTAAGGCTGAAGACAGAGTATTAAAATTGTTTATTGTTTAAGAGTAAAAGTTGTTTATAAAATATATTTATCATATATCAAAGTATAGTTATTTAGTTATGCATAGGCGTATATTACAGTTTACCTTTTATACAGAGCCACTCGCCGGGCTCCTCAGTCCCCGGCGAGTTTCCATTTGAGCTAATAGTATTTTAACAGTACAGAGTTTCTTTTGTTTGAGTGTTTTTGTTTGGTTTTCACTTGGTTGGTTTTCAAAGGTCGTAACTCGAATAATGCAAACGTTTGATCCACTAATCGAACTAAGCTACCATATCCGTATGTGTATACATATTTACTCGATTTCTTGTATATATCGTTAGGTGTATATATATGCTTGTATAATTACTAAATGGTATTGAGTCAATATTCATTATGTCGTATGTGGGTCTATGTATATATTGCAATTTTCGTTAATCCTCTACTGCGCGTGGCTACAATTTCATAATTTGTATATGTATATATATTTATTTAGTTATTTCCGCATGTCTCTTTGGTAATTGGTCCTTAGTACACTACATAGAAAGCATTTAAGTATTCTTTTTTTGTATTTGGTTTTCGGTATTGTTTTCTTTTCACGCCATTCAAGTATACGCCGACACGGCATCGCACTTATGGCTTCATCTCGGAGAGTCCAGGGGAACAATGGTCTCCAGCCTAGGCCCTTTTAAGGCAGACACCTTTCTCCTTTATCTGGCAATGGGGGCGAAATTGAGAGCAGCAGATGGCCTTTTACAGACGACCTTTATCCGGCTAAATATAAACGCCTTCGCACAGATACACACACGCAGGAACACTCAGCTGGGCAGGTGTGGCGGCGCGGCACCTGGGCGAGTTAATTGTGGACAGGAAAACCTGCGGCTTAGCCAAACATTGGCATGCGTTTTGCCAGCGTCTAAAAACGCGACGTAAAAAGCTGAAACCGCCAGCGCGGCACATAAAAGTGTCAGGCAGACATAAATTTATGTTGGCTTGCAATTTTCCAACACCAATTGCCAGCAGCAGCACACATCACTGCCACTGCCTACCTACCTACCTGGCGCATGGCTGGAAATGGGTTACGTTGTAAGGACGAGTTTATATTTTGTGTAGCATACTCTGCGGCCAACGCGGCTTTATTATTAAAATTGCCCTGAAAGTTGGGGGAAAAACTCTAGACCGCTGGGATTGCTAGGGGCTGCAGAAGCTGTAACTGGATACACACGTTTGTATTTATATAAATTTTGCGAGCATTAAAGTACTGCTGCGTTCGCGCAACTTGAACAGATTTTATGGCCAGATAAAGTTTAAAGACTGTTGGCCACTTTGCAGTAGTTACGTGTTAGATTGTAGCTAGTTAGCAAATTGTTGTATTTAAAAGAGAGCAAAGAATAGGTGAGTTTTTTTTTTTAATCAAATTACATCTTTATAACAATCTGTTCGCCAAGAATTCAAATACATGCTTTTTATCCTACTTGTCTGTGTACCCTGTCCCATTAGGGGTATAATGTACCGATGTTCATCTGACACAGAATACCATGGGCTGAGCCACATCTCCTGGGAGACTGCCTGCACAACCGTCATAATTAAGGGCCGCAACTGAGTCGGAATTCGCCGCGGCGGTTGCTAATTAACTACCGCTCTCAAAAAGTGTTCCGCACCAAATATCTAATTAAAGCTAATCCTTTTCTGCACATTGCTCTGCTCTGGTTGGGGATAGGGAAGAGGTAACTTGTTCTAATTGAGATTTTTGCCAACTGTGCGATGCGGTGTCCTTTGCGCCATGAAGCTTCCTTACTTCCTGCTCCCGATTCTGTGACTCGAGCATTGTTTTTCATACCATTTTATGTTTAATGTGTATCGCAGCTATTTTTGACCTTTTCTCAGTTGTGTTTATACCTTAGTCCTCGCTTAATCAACTATTTATTTGGGTTTTCGGATTGGGACTAACGCTACTGTCACTACTCTCGTTTAGAATTGTATTTCTTTTGTTGCCTTCGGTGCGAAGTAATGGCAATAGAAATGAACAAAAAGTCACAAATTTAACTATTTAATATTTTAAATATTATTGCGCTACTTACATGCATTTAAACTAATTAATTGGTTTGTTTGATTTATAATTTCTGTAAGTTTGTATTTCCATCATTTGCCCTCCCTTGTTCGTTTAATTTTACTTTGGCCATTGGGTTTCTGTTGTGTTTGCTGTTTGCTGACTGAAAATTCAATTATTTCAGCATTTATTCGAAAGTATTTTGTTGCTTGTTTGTTGCTCATTTCATTTCGTTTTATTTTGTTTCAATTATTTATGCTTTATTTATTGCCGTGTTTTTTATATCGCTTGATTTAATTAAACTTTACTGCAAACGAATTCCTTTCTCTTCAGCTGAGGTCCAGGAATGGATACGGACATGGTTCAGTTTTATTCTGTGTTCTGTCCGGCAGTAAATTTTACGGGTAAATTTACGAGTAACGAAAACAAAAATTAAAAGCGTAATTTAATCTATCCAAACAATGCCTGAATTGAATTCAAATTCAATGTAAGTTTAATCTTGGAATAAGTTCGGTTCACGATTTCTTGCCTCAATCAAAAGTTCTGTCAGAGTAGTTTACAAAGCCTTACTCAATTAAGAGGAAATTCCATAAATTCGCTACCAATTTATGGAGCACTTTCCGCCTTGGTGAGCCATTACACATTTTGGGAAACTTTCCCTTGCCAAATGATAAAAACATTCCGACTATCGGAAAAATGTCATTTAGAATGCCGTCTGATTTGATTTATGCTGGTCATTTCCGTACAAGCGGGCTACCTCAACCTCAGCTGGCTCACGTTTAACATTTTCTATAAATTTGTTTTTCAATTTCTGTTTCACTTTTGTTTGTTCATTGGAAATTTATGCAAAAAATGTATAAATTACAACGATACGGGGAAAAAAAGTGTGAGGAAATAGGTAAAATACGGAACAGTCGAAGTGTGGAATACTCTTGTTGAGCAAAAGTTTTTGATAAACTATAATTTTCTAAATTTACTTTATTTCCCTTTTCTTTAACGGTTCCACGAAAAAAAAAACATAAAAGTAAAAGTACAAGGGTATTAACTCCGTGATGCCTGGCAAGAACACGTTGAAAAGAGTTGGAAAACCTTTTACGAGAGTATCGAAATGTCACACCTGTCGGCGGAGAAAAGCCGCATGTGTAAATTTTTATTGCCTACCTTTGTGCGCGCTCTCACGCGCTCTTATTCCCTCTGCCTCTTTCTCTTTCTGCTTGTATGTGTGTGTGCGGGTGTTGGGGTCTGTGCATGTGTGAGTTATGTTTTCACAACCATGTTGATTTTGTTCGCTCCGTCTGCACACATATATGTACGTATTACGTACATTTATTTGTTTATGCTGCTTTTTGTCCACACTGGCTTGGCATTTCGTTTTCGTTTTCGCTGTTGCTGCTGCTGCTGTTTTGCTTATTAATTTTACACCAAATGCCATTTAACTTAGTTGCTTGTTGTTGCTGGGCCATTCGTGTCGCCATTTAACAGTTTTCTGTGTCTCTGTGTGTGTGTGTGTTGTTGTTGTTGTTGTTGTGGGTGTGCCGATGATAAATCACATTTAATGCAATTCACAAAACCATTTCGTTCGCACGTTCCGTTTGAAGTTAGCGACATTTCATACTTTTTACGTTTCCTATCAGAAATATGCTGCTGTTAATATATGTATATTGCTGGTGATTCCATAATTTATGCTTATTGCTGCTGCATATCGCCGCCACTCCCCAGGCCAGCTTTCGTTTCCGGCGGCACCTGTTGTTGGGAAATTATAAAAAAGAATCGCCATTACTTAACCGCATCGAATTCAATTATCTTCTACACTGCAGTGGCAGACAAGGCAAGAGTAAGAGATAGATAGATAGAAACTGGATAGGATACTTGTTTGGTAGGATAGCAGTTTTACATGTAATATAGTAAGCACAATCAAGGCATAAGCAAACATTTAGGTAAAGTGGAAAGTCCGTGTCCGTGTGGGTGTGGGTGTGTGTATATTGTATGTGTGTGTGTGGTTCTAGCCTGCTTAAAAGGAAAACACATCGAGCAACAAAAAGTCCCAATAAAAGACTCGCACACACCAAAAGATACATATGTAGGACAGCCAAAACAATTTGTTTGAATCAAACAAAGGATCAACGGGAATTCAGGACAAAAGAAAAATAAGTAAATACACACACACACATATGTATTTGTATATGTATATGTATATCCAAGGCGAAACAACTTTCGGAATAATAATGGGGAAAGTGGGCTCCCAAAACAGAGGAAGATTTGGAACTCATAACGAAAACTTGCAGCAGACAAGAGCCAAAAATAATCCAGGGAAGACCAACCGAAAACTAAAATAAACACAAGTAAGTTCAACTGGAAGCCGCAATATCCCCGGGAAA
Organism: Drosophila tsacasi; assembly: GCA_018904565.1. Classification (NCBI taxonomy): domain Eukaryota; kingdom Metazoa; phylum Arthropoda; class Insecta; order Diptera; family Drosophilidae; genus Drosophila; species Drosophila tsacasi. Next base: position 40,486 of record JAEIHY010014253.1, on the reverse strand, counting down.
AAAGCCAACAAACCAACAGCAAACACATACGATTATGACTGGGACAGGGACCGAAACTGAAGTTTGGCTGGTAAGCCATATTAAGCCTAAAGTGTAACCAGTGTAATTCGGAATCAACGCGTGTAATATTAAATTAAAATACAACCTAGAAAGCTCTTCGCGGTAACATACACTTTATGCCGGGGAGCTATTCGGATGGGAAGGGAAGAGTTAAACTAAGAGAGGTATAAGGTCTGGTCGTAACAAAGAGTATAAATGCATGTTTAGAAGTGGGTAGTAAAATGGTAGAAAATATGGATACATCGCATTGTCTCGATATTTAACGTTAAAGTCGATTAATTGATAATTTAATGTATCAACTATTTAAAAAAAGATAATAAAATGTAAACTATAAGTGTTGAAAATAAATATAGGAAAAATATCAACAATTAGGATCAAAATAAGGTTTAAATTTTATTGACAGTTTCTTTAAATAAAATTAAAAAATAACAAAAATAAATAAATAATTGAACTTAAACTTTAATTGTTTAAAATAAATCTAAATAGTTTTTTTTTTTACTTTGAAAGACGACTCACATTTCAATATTCAGTATTTATTTTCAATAAAATCGATTTTTAAAGTGTAGTTTTTTCAATATTTAAAATTTTGCGGTATTGTTTTCAATATATAAATATTTAGAACTTGTTCCATCGACATTTATTCCTACTGAGGGGTAAAAGAATCTGCTTGAATTTATCCCCATATATTAATATAGATTTTACTACGCATGCTTACACAGAATTGATATATATTTAAGCTTGTTTCGGGACTAATTCAAGCTTTTTTTCCGGCGATTTAAAAAATAATACAACATACTTTTAAAAATTACAAAATAAAATCAAGACAACTCCATGTGGGAAGTGGTAACTAAACACAAAACATCTACATTTAGCTTAGCACTTATTATTTTGTGACTGAAAGTACATGGTTTCGGTCCCCATCCAAAATTGACAACATGACATTGAAACAGCGAATAAATTGGTAAACAGATTGAGAGAACCTTCAACTAATGACAACATCGACAATGATAAGGACAATAAGTATTAACCATTCGAAAACAATGGGAAATCGACGGCGATGGAGGAGAACCGGCAACGGCGACAGTACCTACTATCTGGAGAATGCGGGAATAGAATTAAACTTAGCGGCCATAGAAACTATGAAAGTCCAGGAAATCCATGGAATCAGTTTGATTTTGTTGTTGCTGATCGATCTATACGAGGAAGGGGGCGGTGAACAAGAACGTAACAAAAAAAGACAATCGAAAACGAATAACAATTGTTGTGGCATGTTTTGGCGGTGAGTTGGTGAATTTTTGTATTTATTTGGAGAGCAGGAGAAACAGAGAGATATATATATATTTAATGGTGGTAGGAGAGTGGAATATAATACAAAATATTGGCCCAGGCTCAGCTTGGCTTCACTTACCAGTTTCTTGAAGCAGTCCTCGAAAAAGGCAGTCATCGAGCGGTACAGGTGTCGCTTGACCCCCGATAAACTATGGCCCTCGTCCGGATATATTTGCTGCTTATAGAGCACTCCCTTGCTGGTAAGGGATCTGGCCAGCACCATCGATTGCTGCACATGGACATTGTCGTCGGCGGTCCCATGGACAAGCAGGAACTGGCGATCCCGCAGGTTGTCCACGTATTTGGACAGGTCGCTCTCCTCGTAGCCCTTGTAGTTATCCGTCACGTTGGGGAAACTCAGATACCGCTCGGCATAGGTGGAGTCTGAAAATATACAGCGTGGTAGTTTATAAATTATAAGTTATAATTATAGAAAACCTGTAACAAACTCACCATACAGCTTCCAATTGGTCACCGGCGATACACTGATTCCGCACTGGAAGATCGACTGCTGCCCAGCCAGGGCCAGGGCCGCGGTGTATCCGCCGTAACTCCAGCCCCAGACTCCCATGCGTCGGGAGTCGATGAAGTGCAGGTTATCTCTGAGGTACTCACTGACCTCCAGTTGATCAGACACCTCAACGCTGCCCAAACGCTTGTAGACCTCGTGGAGCAGCTGGTAACCCTGGCCAGCGGATCCCCGTCCGTCGATCTCCACGACAATATAGTCCTTGCTGCCCGCCAGATAGGTGTTCCAATCGACGTGCCATCGATCGGTCACCAGCTGAGAGCCGGGACCCGAGTAAACGTGCAAGATGGTGGGATACCGCGTGATCTCATCCTCGCGCAGAACGGGCGGAAGATAGAGCCGCACCTGGGCATGATATCCTCCGGAGATCATCACGGGAAAGGTCTTCACCTGTGGCATGGCTGTCTTGGCCATCTTCTCCTTCAACCGAGTGTTGTTCTGCACGGTGACCAGCAGTTCCAGGAACTGTGACTTGGGCTCCTCCGTCAGCTTCTGCTCCCCACCCTCCGTGGGAGGCTCCTCTTGCTGGGTGCTTTGCCTCTTCACCTTGGCAATAGTGGAGGATTTCAGGCCGTAGATAATGGAGGTGGGTACCACAGGTCCCAGGCAGTCGATCAGGACGTACTTAGCCCGTCGTGAGGGCGGAAACTGGGCCTCATGGTACAGGCAATCACTGGGAGGCGGTGGCAGAGGAGCACTCTGACCCCTTCCGGGACGCTGCTGCTCCACTGGCAGCGCAGGTTGCGGCGGTGGCTGGGCCTCTGTCTCCTCGGAGTCTTCCCAATCATCGTCCCAGGCAGTCACCAGTTTCGGTGGCGACTTGGTATGACCTTCCTCGTAGCCCTCGACTTGCTGCTGGAGCGCAGGACAGGTCAGGCAGTCTGGTGGCTGCAGGGCCTGGCCTTGGCGGGCCGGCAGGGCGGATACGCGATATAGATGCTGCTGGGAGGGCAGGCGCTCTGGAGTGCCAAGGAAGTAGCTGGAATGATCAAAGGTTCAATGAATAAAGGTTTAGGTTTGTTCACATGAAAACATATGGCAAGCTTTACTTTTATGCTTTGATAGAAAGAAGAAAACCATTTAAGACCAAGAATTAAACTGTTTTCAGACAGGCAGAATAAATATATTACATATTTTTAAGTACATTAAAAAATATTGAGATTATTTAACAATATATCAGGCTTAAAATTCCCTTTCGAGCTTGAAAATATGTATAATTCACAATTTAAATAATGGGTGGCTCCATTTCGAATAAACCTTTTCCACTGCTCGAACGGAAGTTAAACCGGCTGCGTGTGTGCCCAATCACTTACATCCAATTATCCAGCTGATCCCAGTGCAACAATCGATTCACCTCGTAGGGCCCGTGGGTGAGGGGCAGCACCCGGTTATTGTCGATGTCCACGTGCACGATGTGCCGGAAATAGCCTGCGATTAAGAGGTATTGGTTGGAGAGGAAGCGGGCAGGGGACTCCGTGTCACTCCGAGGAACAAAGGCCAATTTGACGATTCAATGACTTACCAAACAGACCGTCTCGCAGCGGGGAGATGGCCACATATATGCTGGCATTGGCGGCAAACAGAGGCACAGCAACAGTGTCCACCCAGCCGCGTCCGTCGCCGCTAACCCGGTGGGTCTGCAACCGGCGGATGTGATTCATTAGCAGATTGCTGGCTCCGAAGCCCAATTAGACTCACCTCGATGCACTCGAAGGCTGGAGCCTTGCACACACTGACCACTGAGATGTTCTGAGGACGATTTAGCCAAACGACGGCGATCTTTGAGTGGCTCACCCAACTGGCGCTGCTGAAGTAGTGATCTCTGTGTAAGGAGTAATTATTTTATAAATTTAATAAATAAGCAGATATTGTTGAAACTATGCATTATTAAATTATTTAATTGTTACTATGGACTTACTCGTGAGCTAGAATTTGTGGTGGACGCAGGTCGGTGATGTGAACCTTTTGCGGATCCTTCAGATCGGCGACCCGCAAGGTCACTGTGGGATTCTGAGTGCCCGGCTTGGGATACCTGCAGGAGGAAAACAAAAACAAACAAAACAAAAAGAGGGAGATTAAACCTTAATTCACCTTTAGCTCCATTCATTATTTGTCGACTTCGGGACCAAAACCCAATCCTCAGACGTCGCCCCTTTCCGGGCGCCTCCTTCAGCAATTTATCAAACCCAATTGACAGGGGATCAACCTGTATGGAGCCCATACGCCGTTAATACTTTGCCGCCTGCTAAGGTGCCCCAAAATGTTGCTTTGTCTTATGCCCGGTAACTAATTTCCATGCCCGTGCCCAGTCTGTCAGCAAACCTGGAGACAGGCGGTGAGAGAAGGGATTTTGGCAAGGGAAAAAGGTTGAATCCACTGCCTGAATCCACCTACAAAAAGGTTACCCCACTGTCACCTCATGAATTTCAAGCGTGACGCTAGGATCCCATTAGAGCTAACGACGGCCACGAGAGAGATGAGGCATCATTAACACATAATCGAAAAGCGATATAGCCCGAGTCTCGCCCTTAATGGGGTCACGACTTACCGTAAGGACCTGATTTCCGGGTACAGGTTGGCATGCGGATTACTGCTGCCCGCCGAGCCGCCACTTCCTCCCGTTCCTCCGCTACCGCCACTGCCAACTCCTCCTCCTGCTGACGCCGCTGCCGCTGCAGCTGCAGCCGCTCCGCCGGACGCACCAGTCGTGCCGTACCAGGCAAAGTGCTGCTCCTGGACGTGCGTGTCGTTGAAGGTCGCGTAGAGCATCAGTTGGCCGTTGTCCGACAGCCAAATCGCATTATTTGCATGGAGAATTTCCTCTGTGAAATGGAAAACAGAACGGAAAATGGCAATAAGTGGTAGTTGAGTTAATATCGTTATATGGGGGTCGTTGGTATTAAATAGAATATTGTTTGGTGAGCTGGTATAGCGAGTTTTTATTTTACAAATGACTACGCAATGGTGTGAAGTATTATAAAGGGTTTTCTAGAAGACAAATTAGTTTGTATCTGAGAATAATAATATAATGATAACAAAGTTACTGAAACCTTGATTAACTCTGATATGTAAGACTTATCGGGAAAATTAACTGTAGAATTCAAGAGCATTTCCTAAGTAGTTAGGAAATTACATTCAAAATTATATAAATGAAACAGCGTTTCGATGAATAATGCCATAATTTAATATAATTTTTAAAAATTAACTTAAAATGTAACCTTGGAATCCAAGAGATCTTAAGAGATTACATATATGCATAGGTGTACTTGAACTTGAGCTGGAAAAATTACGTATACGCAAAGGGATTCTTGAATTTGACTAAGACAAAATTTAAATATAAGACTTTTAAGATTTTCCTAATTAAAATAAATTGAAAATAGAAACAAGTAATTTAAAATAATTTGGTAGTATATAAACGATTAAGAATCTACCAGCTAACAGAAAAACCTCCCTTTAATGTATCGTCTTAAAACCGATTGCCATCTCACCTTCATACAGCCAGTCTGGTATGCCGTTGTACACCACTCCGGGCACCGCATCGTGGGTAATCCGATGCACCGTTGGGCTGCGCACCTCCGTCCGGTAGTAGATGTCAAAGCCCTGCACCCAGACCAGCGCGTTTCCGGCGGGTGTGAAGCGCGCAAAGTGCAGATACGGCCACTCATCCTGGTGCGGACTGTGCCGCAACTTGATGCTCTCGCTGCAGGGTGGGATTAGGGAGTAAGGACGGCCATGATTACGCGCAAAGTGAGGTTCGCTTCGAACTTACCTGGTTTGGATGTCGTAAAGCGTGTATTGGGCCAGGTAGGAGTGTCGGAACAGTTTCACAACATTCTGGGCCAGAAGCAGATAGCGTTTGTCCGCCGATATGGTGAAGGTGAAGGGGGCCAGGGTTTTCTGCGGGCGCGGGATTAAATGGAATTAAATGCTGGCTGCAAATTGTGCGGAAAACTGATGAGAGGAGGGCCTGCCACCGACAGCAGCAGCGCTGCAACACGTTGCGTATACGCAATTTTAATTAAAATTTTAATGGTCTTCTCTGATTCGCACGCAAAATTGCGGAAGTTTTGCTGGTGGCTCGGCGGGAAATTTTCGAAATTTGCGGCATTGTTTATGGGGCCTGAATGCGGAATTTTGTTGCCAAAGAGTTGCCGCCTTAATTTTGGGGAAAGTCGGGAAAGTGCGCTGAAAACGATTCTCCTAGGAGAAACTCAATCAAAGGCCCAGCCTAGTCAAGCCGAGTCGAGCTTAGCATTTGCTATTCATTGCTCATTTCTTGTTTGAGTTTGTGTAAGGAATAACTTTACACCAGATCCTTAACTGGGCATGAATATGCATTGCCATTACGTACTTTTGACTGCTCACTCGTGCTGCCTTGGATTTGGCTGCACATTAATTATTTCCCACTCAGCAACTGGCAACTGTTGACTTGCAGTGGCTGTGCACTTGTTGCTGTCTGCATAGTTTGGCTCCCCGAGGCACTCGAAATTTCGCCTGCCAAGTTTCCAACTTGGCAAAGGAAAAATTCCTTCCCCTCTCCAGCCGAGCGGCGGTAGTTCATTCAGCTGCCTTTTCTTTCGCATTTCTTTATTTGTTTGTTTTTCAATTTCAGCCCGCGCATTATTCATTAGAGAGAGAGAGCGCCCTCCCCCGGCCTTTTCACATGTGATTGTGTGTGTTTACCCCGTCATTGACATAAAAATCTTTTTGCTTTTATCGCGATAGCTGGATTGGGGCAAAAGTCCTTCTCGCCCGCACTCAGTTAACGATAACTTGGCCCATTTGTTTCGCCTACTTTTGTGCGCACCATAATATCAGTTAACATTGCCAAGTCGAGTGTGTACACTTGAGATATCTGCCTTGCGGCACACCCACCTCGCCCATTCGCACAGCACTCGGAAAAAATGTATCCGTGGGGAGGATATTAAAATTAAACTGTTGGTGAAATTTATAAATCGAAATGTTGGAGCCCTTACTGTAGAACAAAACTGATCTTAGCCTTTCGGAGTATGTTAGGTCTAAAATCTGATTTTAATAATTATTCTACTAATCTTTCCCAAAGAACTAAAGTATTTCTTTGAGTCGATATTAAAGATGGACATCGAGAGATAAGGTCCTATATTATATGTCAAAAGTAATATTGTATTCATATCGAAAACATTGTGTAGTTTAATTGAAGTTCGAAACATTAAAAATATCTTTAAAATATCGATAAAAATGTACAAAAAATACCGAAAAAATATTTGCAAATAATTGATTATTTTTATTTTAATTTAATATTCTTAAAATGATCTTTAAAACACAATGTTTCATAAGATGTTTGTAGACATATCGCAAGTTAAAGTATAGATTTTTACATATAGAAATAATCCTAAGTAGTCCCATTCAAAGTTCAAAATTTAATTTAGTTTGTCTTTGCTTATATTAAATTGTTCTCTGTTTTTTTCATTTATATTAATGCGACTTTAATTTGATAAAGGTGGATAGATCTTTTCCAAATTAATTTTCTCCCAGTGCACCTAGTCCGTCCGACTATATCTAGGACTCCCCCGACAACTCCCCAGCTCGTAAATAAGATGGGGCAAATATTTATTCTGCTCAGAGAGATAAGCAATAAGCAAACAAACAGCGAGAGTGGTGGCTGGCCGGAGCGAAGGGAGGGGCCGAATGGTGGACGAAATGTACTTACAAATGTCACATTGGACATGAGGACACGTTCCGAGCGATTGGCTGCATTCAGCAGACAGATGCGACCCAAATGGTCCTGGTACAGGAACTCCTCGCCTGCGAAAAGATGAGATGAATTGGGAGCGGGTAACACGAAAAAACAGGGCGGAAATTAAAAGCGATTTGCCCGGCAGAATGGCAACCTATAGAATGTCACTCGTGGAGCATGAAGCATAGAGGACGCACGACTCGGGACGAAGGACTCACCATCGATCCAACTGCCGTTGGCGTGCTGCGGCGTGAAAAGGCCATCGACGATGTCCTGCAGCTTGATGCGCTGACCCTTGACCCGCGGTCCCTCATCGGGCGGCGTGAGCAGCACCTTTTTTGATAAATTTAGAAATTTTATATGTTGTCTTCTGCACACTCACACAGACACAGAGGCAGACAGGCAGGCAGGCAGGCACACGTGAACAACACACACAAAACACCAACAGCAACAACGAATGGAAAGGAAAATGTTCGGTGGTGTGGGGATAAATTTATCAGGCAGCCACAAATTCGCAAAAGAAGTAAACAAACAGACAAAAGACAAAAATGAGCGTAACGTATTTACACAAAAATTTATCACATTTTCTTCTTCTTTTTTTTATTATATACATAGGTACGTAAGTAAAGACATATATACACATAAATATTAATGGAAGTTAGAGTTTCCTTTTTTGCTTCGGCACAGATTGTTGCGAAACTAGTTACCGGAAGGACCCCAGAAGAGGGCTTAAAACTGCACAGTATGGCCAATTAAAAAAGAAAACTTTTACCAACCAATTACGCGGATTTTGTTTTTATTTCTATGGTGATTTTTCGAACAAAATAACATTTTACGTATGTCAAAACATGTCAGCTTTGTGGACCAATGAAATTCGCATTGCGGTGCGTACTACAGTGGCTGGAAATGTATTTTGGACAACGGGTATTTCAAATTGGCTTGAAATATTTTTAACTTTGGATTTTTATATTTGGATTAAAATATTTTCATTTAATATATTTCGTATCGATTTAAATATAGATTTTTACGCAAACTTAGTAAAAATTCTGGAAAAAATTGAATAATTCTCCAATTCTTTTTTATAAAGTATTCAAATCCCTTGACTTCACTGTAATTGTGTTATTTTTTACTTATATTTACATTGGATTTTCGGTGTTATCGGTGTTATGCGAAAATGTGCGTTTGTTTTGACAGTATTTGGATTATTGTTTTTGGGTTTTCTGGTTGTTGAATAAATGTAATTGCATGGTGCATTTGCAGAATACAATTCGGGATTCCTGGCTGGGCAATCGTGGGTGCTTGCAGGGACTGCTTACATTTGATGCTTACTTAATTGAAAATAAATTCGACGCCGATTTTAGCAATCCCTGTACCCTGATTACACAAAACACTTCATGCTGTATTATAATCTAGATTAGAACTCACCACCGATGTGACAATCAGGGCCAGGACGATGATGATGACCAGGAGCGCGATGAGGATGCCGCGCCAGTTCCGCTGGTTCGGATTGCTGGAGACCAACTGTGCGGAATAAGAAGAAAAGTAATCAGAGGGAACAGGGCAACGTTAGGAAAATTAATTGAGATATAATGGAATGCAAATGCAGCACATAAAGCGCACGTGCGCCTCATTAGTGCCGGAGTTATGAAGGCTGGCCATAATATACTGGCCAATAATTGGTCGGCCGGCCAAGATGCAATTAGTAAACTGATGATTCAGTTATAGCTTTCTCTGTGCGCCGGCCGTTGAACCTCATAAGCGTTCCTCTTACTAATTTATGTCTACCCACACAAGCACACACACTGTATGCATACGAAGGAGGAAGAAGGACCTGCCCTATCCCTTGGAAATCAAGGCTTAATGCATATTTAATGTAGCCGAGCCGTGCAAAACAAAGGGAAACAGAAGCGGAGGCCCAAATTAAACACGACAAAAACTAAACTCACGCAGCCCGCACAAGTTGATACCGATTTTTACGAGGCGCCCCAGCTTATGTCTGGGTCGGTGCCCGATTTCGTCCTAGTCAGTCCATCATGTCACACACATACAATGCCGCTTAGCCGTATAATTAATTAAAGGCTCGTAAAACGGGACTCTTCTGCCAGATAATAGAAAATATGGCAATGTATTAATCACGAGTTGCGTGCCGGAATGCTCGGGTCTTATCAAATTAATTTGCGGGGACATTGTTACATATTTTTTATCATTTAAGATGAGTTGGCATTGAATAAGTTCTGGCGGGCAAGATTGTTCTTTAAATTTCTAAACGACTTAAAAGGACTTCTTGTCACTTTAATTTTACTTATTTAATTATTAGTAATCTTACTAATAATAATTATGAAAAGGGAAAGGGCACACTTATGACTTACATTTAATTGATAAATATAAATATATCCTTGGAAAATATAAATTGGCTCAAGTAAACCTTGGATAATATAATAATTATGAGCATAATTTATATTTGTCTTTAAATTAATCGAAAATAAATGTCTTTTTATAATATTTTATCTTTTTAAGAGTATATTTTCCATCAATAAATTGAGTAGAAGGTCCGGTCCATTGACGAACATATTATTTCCATCGCAAGAAAATGAGGAAATTCCTTCCGGATTACCAACCCTTAAAGAACACAAGACAAATACCAAAAACTAATCGATTTTCCCCTCTCATTGCTTACCATTACAGACAGTAAGCAAGGAAGGGGGAGCGGAGAAAATCGCTCAATTAAAATCGCATAAATATGCTCAACCAGCAGAGCTTCCCTTTTGGCCATTAGTGCACGTTGGCGAAGCGCGATTCTTAAATAATAACACGGCTCACATACAAATGGGGACAAATTGCGAGGGAACACGTGTTCCCGGGGCACACACGCATCCTCCTACGCCAGCATGTTTATTTATAAGGACTCCGCTCCTCCGCGGCCTAACCCCCCGAGTGTATGTATTCGGTCTTATTTCAGCAGCAGTATTTATTACTTGCAGCGGAGTTGTGCGGCAAATAACGCGAAAACTGCGTAAACTAAACTATCAAACAACAATAGAGACCCCGAGCCAGGAGAACTTTTGGGCAACTTTATTTCGCCGCTTGGCTGCATGAAAATATTTTCGTGAAAGCCATCATAATCATAATGGGGATCTCTTGCGGGCACACGCGGCGTATACTTCATTTGTCTTAATTGAATTGAATTTATTTAGCGACGGCGGGGTCAAGACACAGAGTCCTCGGGACACTTACGTAAGAACAAGAGAGCTCAGAACACTCAACTTGATTGTAAATATGTTGAACTCACACACAAGCTCGAGTAAATATGCAAAAATACGAGCATAAATGAAATTTAAACACTCAACTTGATGAGTTGCTGTTAACGCTAAAGGAATTAAAAATAATGACAGTCATCAATTTCGGCAGAGGCCGACCTTAGCTCGACGCGTTTACTTCTGACGTCTTTGGTTAATGGCGGAATGTGAAGGATCCCCAAATGAACAGAGCACATGAGCAGCGCCTGCTATTAATTTCAATAAATTTTTAATGCCCAGCTATTAGGCAGAGCCTGCCAGAGGCCGAAAATATTTTAAAGTCCTAGACAGAGCCGGAAGAAATTAGTTGGCCTTAAGTCGGGCTCTGCTACGAGAATTTTTGGCAACAAATGTGGCTGGCTTATTGATATTTTAACTAGCCTAGAGACTGGGTTACAAATCGGCTTAAAACTTTAGCTAAAGAAATGTTTTGTTTACTTGCTTGAATGGTTTGCTTTAGGACTATAAATAATATATAGAATGCAGTAAATTTGTCAAGGTTGAGATAACATAATTTATTTGTTTACTATAGGTTATAAATATGTTGAGATGTCCATAGTGTTGAATAAAATAAAAGGACATGTATAAAATCAATATATGAGAGGGCCATAAATAAGCCAGCTTTCCGGAATGCAACAAAGGTTTCTTTTTTTGATTTCCAGAGATTTTGGGCTCCCAGGGCTTCCATAAACAAACCGAAGGCCTTCCGTTTAATGGGCCTTTCCCGGCCATGCCTGAATGGAGAAATATTGTAACCAAAATTGCACGCAATGCGCCACTCGACATGTGAAAATGAAATGCACGAGAGGAAATCGTATTGGAAATGGATAGCGATTTAAGTACAAGCGGAAACAAAAAAAAATGAAAGAGCTAAAAGATTGATGGAATGGGAAACCGCTTTTCCCACCGCTTAATGATGTTTGCTCGCTGGATTTCCCCATATTATTGTTTGCTCTTTATTTCTGCTGACTTTTGATTATCGTGGGACTTTGGATCAACATTGTTATCATTCCATTTTCATTGTGCTGGCAAACAGGGAGCTGCTCCGTTGTTCCCCCCGGGGAAATACATATACAATCGGACTTTATTAAATTCTCGGTTACCTGAGATTTAAGCCACAGTAAAAGCCACACGTAGCTGCTAGGATATTCTTTTTCAGGCGTCGCTCAGAGTTTAAGTTTAAGCCCGATGGGTGTTGCTGGAAATTTTACCCCGACCAAGTTCGGAATAACCAAATTAAGTCCCTACCACACTTTCAATCTCACTAACGCTCTCACTTTCGCTCTCACTCTCGCCTCCACTGAGCTGGCCAGGGGCCAGAGATAATGCGGATGGAAAACCCATGGCACATGGCACCCACATACACACACACACACACTCCAGGGCCAGTCCCTGTCCTAGTCGCAGTCTCTGGAAGAGCATTAGCTGCCTTTTGCGGTTGAGCTCGTCGAGCTGAGCTGGGTAAACTTTGGACGCTTCTCGAGTGCAGAAAGTTGAAAGAGCCGGCTGCAGGGGGTTAAGCGGTGGGGTGCTGCCGGCTATTTGCATAAGTTGTCATAGTTATTAAGCTCTGAGCGTTAAAATTCTTTGCTGCATACTCTTAAGCGCATTAAAAATAGATGCCACTCATAGTATTTGTCGAAGTAAAGGGGAACGCGAACGGGAACGGACTCTAAGCCCCGGTGGCAGTGAAAGTGTCGTTTTCAATTAACTTGCCAGTTGGCTCTGCTGCGATGGAGATGGCCCAGTTAATCGCATTAAAAGACAGCTGTTTGGCACACACAAAGAAGGTCATCTTTGAGCCGGGTCTTCAAATTTGGTTTTACGAAAATTTCTTCTTGAGATTAAACCGAAAATAATACCGAGGTCCTTATGGCTTAATGTGGAAAATATGTTCATTTCAGCGCGGCAGAGGGGAAGAACCCAAATCGGATAGGGAATTATTATACAAGTTCAAGAAGATTATTTTAGTATTTATGTTGTTTCATTTGTGTTTTCAGTAACACACTGTATTAGCTTATAGATTAATGGTAAAACTGTAATGATAAACGACATTTATAGCTTTCGAATATCGATTATATTTCCATTTTGAGTACATATACTTTCCTTCAGTACATATGTAAATTTGGGCTGACCTCTCACCTTTGAAAAATTGTGAAGCTAAATTTCCTCGATCTTTTCCTGTTTGCTTTTCACTCAAAGTCAGTTTGGGGAAAACTTCTGGGGCAATGAAAACTGACTTATTGCATTTACCGGCTGGTACGTTTTTTTTTTTTTTTTTGAATATTGGAAACCTTGGATGTAGAACACTGGGAAAACACCTTCCGACGGGGCAATATTGCCTGTCCCGTTGGGCGGGCGACATTAGTAGGCAATCTTTATGGCCTGCTGCCTTCCTGTCAAACACGAAATCCATAAACAGTCTTTCAGTCGCTCGTTCGCAAGCGATTGCGATTGCGAAAAGGATGCAACCTACATACACAAGGAGAATCAACTATATTGAAATTGAATTGCAAGCTACATTTTGCATTTTGAAACGCTCAAGGAAATGTTTGGAGAATAAGGAGAATAGAAAGAAATATAAGCCTTCAAAACGGCTATAGGCACATAACAAATTTAAAAAGTCCTGTCAGAGGACAGGTTTAAGATTTATTCATGTTTCTATTATTATTTAGTGAAATACCCAAAAATAATATTGTTTTCCTAAATTTTAGTTCATATTAATAGTAATTAATGTCTAAAAAACTAATGTAATTCTGTGAATTTTGAATAACCTATGAGATCTTTCTCTCTGTGTAGTGCATCCTTCCTCGCTGCCTGCAATAGATTTTGCCGTGTGCGATTGTCTGTCGCTGGCTTTCCGGCAGGCAGAACCATTGTCTACCTGTGAGTGTGCCTGCCCCCTGCCGCCCGGCTCACCTGTCCCCTTGGCATTGGGTGCCGTTGTCAACAGCAGTTTAGCTCAAGGCCATAACGGCACAGCATTTGCTATAACTGTCACGTTTGTGTGTGTGTGTACTTGCACCTTAGCGGTGAGGTGTGTGCGGGGTTACCCCTATGTCAACACACACTTGAGCTTCCATTACACGGCCATGATTGCTTATTTTTCTGTCCTCTGTCTGTGCCCCCGTCCAACCAGCTTCAGCTCATGCTCCTGCATCAGCTCCTGCTCCTGCTTCAGCTACTGTCCTTGATTATTCTGTTCCTGCAGGTGTGGCGGCTGTCGGCGGTCGTTAAGTCACCTGAATTTGTCAAAATAAAATGTAATATGCCATCGCTTCTGACACAATTGAACGCGATGTGCAGCGTCTGACTTTGCTTGGGAAGTTCAGGAGCGATTATTTTGCAACAAATCCCAGGGAAGTTTCTGTTTTTATGACTTAATGGTTGAGTAAATACCTTAGAATGCTCGCAAACTTTGTTGACTTGGCACAAAGTTGCAGCTATCCTGCTCAAGAGTCGTATAGCACTCAGGAAGGCATTTATTTTGGTTGGTAATTTAGTGTGGACATTTGTTATTTTCTTGGAAGACTAGGAAATTCATTTTCTATGCATTACCCTGATAAAAATACATATATTGATATTGGTATTTTCTAGTTTTATAGATTATAAACTCGGAAGCGTTAACCTGCTGCTGTGAAAATCCATAAACTAATATGATGGACCTCAACTTCATACTGCTTTCTGACACGGACAGGTGATAAACATTTACAGTCCGTACATGTTTCCTTAACCTCTGTGTGCCTGTCGCGCACAATAACACCTGTCAGCCATCATTAGCACTATCACAACAGTTGAAATAGATTGGATGCACTGCTAAACTGAAGGGCAACACTACCGTGTCCAAAACGCAGCTATCCAGTCGGTGGTTAGTAGGAGCGGGTGGAAATCGAAGTGAAAATGCCGGCTAATTGATTTCCGCTTGAACGGCTGATTGCCATTTCGACGGCTGTTTATCTTGCAAAAGCGTTTGGCACTCCCACTCGTGCAGCTCGTCCTGCGAAATCCTCCAACCTTCCAGACAACTTAGTATGCAAATCACATACGTAGTCGCCATGGCTAATTCAATTTTCCAATTGTAGTCGCTGCTGTCAGCGCTTTTCGTTGGGAGAGCATGCGGAATTTATTTCAATTAGCATCGCAGCCGCAAAGCTGATTCCATGGCGCCGCCAAGAATGCAGCGAAGCGGGAAAAGCTGACCATCTCGGACCATTGCATTGGCGAGAAGAGGAGGAAATACGTAGAACGAAGGACGAAGCGTCACTCCCACTCACGCTCAAGGAAGCTCAAGTTGCCGGCCTGCCGCAGTCGTCGAGTGAACTTTTCCGCCTCCTCGAGGTACTTCTCATAGTTGAAATCACAGAGAGTCGCGCTTGAAGTGGCGATGTAAGAGCTTAGTCAGCTCGTTGGCCAAGTGGAGCTAATAATAAGTCCGATGGCGAAAGAGATTGAGCTGGCCAATAAGGGGATTTCCCCGGTGTGTCAACCAGGAGATATATTCGGGGGAAAATTCACACTTTATTTACTGTTTCGCAAGCTAATTCAAAAGATGTAGGAAACTAAATTAATCTGACAGACTAAATTTAAATAAGCTTAACACCACTTACGACAGCCTTTTAAATCATATATTTTTAAAAATATGTAGTCTTTTTTGTTGTTTTGTTCATTGTATCCATTAGTTAATTAGCATATTTTTTGTGAAATTTATCAATTCATATACATATATCATTATATATATACCTTATACATATAATTCTCATAATAAATGACGCAATAAAAAATGAGAATTGTTCAATTGGCTTGCTAATTAGACAATTTTTTAATTTAATAAATTGTAAAGAGTAATAAAACATAGTTCACAAGTTATACAACAAGCTGAAATATCAGAAATAACCATCATTTTTGCATTACAAGTTAATTATGTTATACAACAATAACCTTTACTGCTTACGTCAGCTAGCCCATTGTGCGATTCCAGCTTTTCCTAATGTATTCTTCGGGCGCTTTTCAATTTTCCCAGTCATTAGGCAATTTCAAATTTTAATCCCAGCGCCGAGTTCGGGTTGCCTTTAAATTTTGAAAACCGCCTGACTAATCCCTGCAAAATGCCCTGAAGTAGGACCGGAACTCGGGCACGGAACTCTGGAACCCCGCGCGCGCACACACGTTCCGTGCAATATTTGTTTTTAAAATTAATTATGCCTAATTATATTTGGGCTGAAAACATATTTCTTTTTTTTGGGCCCAGTTTCAGCTCTGTGCTTTATTTTACTTCGGTGGTGGTTGGCTTTGTACGCAAAGTATAACAAAAGAAATTACCTCATCATCGTAATTATCCTGCTCAGGCATGACTCGATGTTTGTTGGCTTAAAGCGATGGATTTGACGGAAGTCCGATGGGATGGTTCGTGCTTTGGAGGTTGTGACAAATTAAAGGAGCCGCCGGCTGCTATCTCCGTCCTCGCTGGCTCAGAGCTTTTTATATTGCTAATCGAATCTATCAATTTCCCCGGCGATAATTTGCGCGCTCTGCTAATTTGTCGATTTATCGAAATCAGCTCGCTGACGAGCACTCTGGCGTCTTCTGGTGGGGCTCGAGATAACTGGAGTTGCTTCCTTGGGCCATGCTTTCGCGAATTATTTTACAGCTCGTCCTTGACTTTTGCCAGATGTCCCTGCGTCCTTGTGCCCATCTGCCGGCCCTGGCTGGTACTGTTGTTGTTGTTATTGTTGGTGCTAATTATGAATGGCGTTTGACTTAGGAACTTGTCGCTGTCGGTTCGGTCCTTGCAATGCGCTTTTCAGTTAGTTTTTGCCGCTCGTCGCTTTTTCCATTACTAATGAGCATACATTTTCAATTTTCCCGGGCGTAGTTCGGGTTTTCCTTAGTTTTTCCTTTGTTTTCTTCCTTGTTGGTGCAGCGTTGGTGTAGTTTTTGGCGAGCCCTTCGCACTGACACTAATGATGCTGCATACTTTTAGGCCAAGCGCTAAATTGGAATGGAGTGGTGTTGGTGTGGAAAGGGGAAGAGAAAACACACACAATATTTTAAAATGCAGTTTTTGCTTAAACATTTTCTCTCCTCATTCTTCATGTTCATCGTTTGGTAGTTGCTGTGCATCGTCTTTTGTGTGTGTTCTGAACTGTTGTTAGTGCCAATTTTGTGTGTTGTGCTTTTAGCCTTGTTAGTGCTGTATGTGTGTGTGCTGGTGTGGGTGCTTATGCAACAAGACACATGTTTGCTCCTGCTGCCTTCTTTGTCTCTATGCTTTGTGTTGGGATTCTCTGGCATTTGAATGTGGGTTAAGTAGTCTAGTGTTTAAATATTTGCATAAACAAAGGCCACTGCCCAAAAGCAGGCAATGTAGCTTTCTAATTACATGTACTGGAAACATGGCAGCGCCTTTGTACTCGCTCTTGCAGTTGTGTGTGGTTGTGTGCGACATGCAGGTGAGTCCTAAAAAACTAATCTGTTTATTATGCAGAATGTTGCATGCGACGGAAAGAGAGAGAGAGAGAGAGGGCAGGGCGCGGACTTAACACTTTAAACATGGCTGTGTTGTAATATGCAAATTTAGTTCGGTGGGCGGGCGGATGCGGTGCATGGCGGCTGAGTAGAGAGTGTTAATAGCATTACATTTTCAATTTAAGTTATGGCAAGTTTTTCTTCGCCCCTCACGCTTTATTCTTGGTGCGCCTTCTAAGCAGCTTATTATGCAAAATGCATGCACAGTAAACGATGGCTAAGGGGCATATGGATAAAAATTCACAGACGGTTGGATTAAGTTGGATTAAGGCATGGGTCATTGATTCATGGCGGTAATGTTGAATTTTATAGAGAGTAAAACTGGAGAAGGGAACTAAGAAAGCTTATCAGTTAAGAGGGACTAAAAGGGGTGGATTTGTGTATAAATACTTATTTTCTTAGATTAGCTTGAAGACCAACAACTAAAGGGGATTATTTAGTGCAAAACTTTTACAGGACTTTTTTATAGAATTTATTTACCATTCAAGAGAAAGATATAAAAATAGGGTATCAAATAGGAACATTTATCGAGAAGAAAATTTAGAATATTGTAAAGCTTAATGTATCATAATTTTAATTAAAAAATATCATTTAGTAACGGAGGTCAAATGGGTTTGTATATTGAGAAAAGAACCTCTTAAACATAATGTATCGATACATAGAAAAATATCGATAAATAAATAAGAACCCAAACCAGTTTTTGTGCCTATAGAGACGTATATTGGGTCGATTAATCTAACAGAAAATCGTTTTTTTTTAATATATTGTTATGTTTAAACATCAATTTATTTCAAGAAAATCAATAATTATTGATACATTATAAATCAAGTAATTTCCAATTAACAGTCAAACTTAAATGACACTCATTAACCATTTTCCTTCAAAATGTCCTTACCGTCTCCCCCAACTATGACTCAACAACTTGTAGAGTCCCAAGGGGATTAAGCTCATGTTATCCCCATAATCCAAAGTATAACAAAGCTATTTTCTATATATATATCTACACCATAATTACCCTAAATGTCAGCTTTATAGCCCCATGTCCTGAGGAAGACAAATGACACCCAAATAAGACCACAAAACACTTTCCACAGCCATGCACTTGCTGCTTCCTTTTGCAAGAACACTGGAACTTGTTCCTGCCCCCCCAGAAAAGCTTTGGCTTAAATAGCCAATGACACACAAATAATCTACAATAGCCCCGAGAGACGGAGAGAGAGACGGAGTTGCGAGGGACGGTGTTTATCATTCGCCTGAGTCATCTTTAGGGAGCATTCACTGTGCACTCTGCCTGGGAGCGCATTACAATGCATAAACTTTAGGGCATTGTGGAGTTTTTGCTTGGCTTTCACCTAAAGCGACGGACGCAACTATAAATTAAAAAGTATATGCTCCAGGAAACAGGATCCTTGCCCTAAACGTCACTTCTGGGAACAATGGAAGTATTTGATATAGCAACCGACCAAACAGCCAACATAAATTTCATTAATTCTTACGTAGCCAAATTGTTTGGAGAAGTTTTTTGTTTTGTTCTGGTCGCTGGTATTTTATTCTGTTTGCGGCATGCTTGCGCAGCCAAGCGCAGATTTTATTGTTTTCATAAAAATGATTTTCATTTTTTCGCCGAACAATGTAGCATTGAAAAATTCCTTACAGCAAAATAAAGCAAAACGAATTGCATATTTGCGGGCGCACACAATTGCGGTGTGGTGGAGTGGCAGAGTGGGGCCCGGGGAGTTGACTAACGAGTATCATCTGACGACCATGTGCTCGTCCATTAGGGCATGCCAAAGCCCTATGGATGCACAAAAAGAGTGGCTTATAAATAATTGGCCCCGTTCCGGCTTTTACTTTCCAGAAAATAGTTCGAGTTCTGCTTCAATATCGTCCTAGCTCAAGTATAACATCTGCTTTTAGACAAACAAGGCAAACGTAATTATTAGTTTAATATAATAGAATTTCTTCTTAGTTCTCTGCGTTTGCTATACATAAGTTACTGGTTATAGTTTATAGTTTTTCAAATACCTGCTGCCATTAATTTTTCATGGTTATCACAGTTTGAATTTATTCTCCAAAAATAAATGCAAACACCACATGAATTGCCATAGTTTTTTGAAATGGTTCAATTAAGAGAAATTAGTTTGAAATTCCAGTTCCATTTAGCTTTTAGCACAACATAAGTTTTCTGTGGTATAAAAATAAAACACTTTTGCGATTTAAAGGATTATAAATTACGATTATTTATTACTCTTATATTTTTTTATAATCTTTTATAAGATAAATAAAATAAAAAAAATATATTTCTGCGGTTTATTTTTACGCTTCTTTTTTTTATTATCTTCCAAGTTTTACGCTTTTGTTTCGATACCATATTTGGCAAACATGTGTATAAATATTTCATGGTGTAATAGTTTGAATTACATTTATTATGCAACCCTCAACGGGAGGACGAGTTCTGTGTGCGGAAAATTCACTTCCTCATATTTTCCATTTTTTCTTTCTGTTCTGAGAGCTGAAAAAAAGTTTTTTTTTGCTTTCTCTGCAAGTTTGTTTCATGTATTTTGTTATCAACATGTTGACATTCATTCGTGTGCTAGGGGGGAAGGGGAATATTTTTCCCCAACATTTTATTGTCTCTATCTCGCTCACAGCCCCACTTCCGGCCTGATGCTGCCGTGCGTAAGTCACTTCCGGTTGAAGGCCGAGTGCCCGCTTCGTAAAGTGCTACGCACACAGTCACAACGGATGCATAGGAGTGCCAGCATGGCCGAACGTAGATATATATATCATTTTCATGTGTTTTTCGCATCGTTCCCGTGCCATTTGGCAAAAATTTTTAAATTTATTGCTTCAATGAAGCGCCAAAACGTCACAGAGCCCAAATCTACACTCGTAAAATATGAATTGTTGATTATATTAAAGGAAAGCTCGGCTCGTAACGTTCGGTTGCCTATTTGGGGAGGCCGCATGTCGTGCGGGAAAATCAATTGCAGCTGCTGGAAACGTGTTGCAGCAATTTGAGAGGACACTTTTGCGGCTTTTGACGGGGCTGCTACGTGCCACTTATGGCTTGGACCACGGCCCATGTTGCACGTAAGCCGTAAACGTTTTTAGTGGATTTGCGGCATAGCTGTCTGGCCCGTTGGACGGGTTACGACAGACATAATGTTTCATTAGTGGTTGCCTTACTGATCCTTGACAGCGAATATCATGTTTTGTTGGATGGGGGAGTTCCAATGAAGCTCCTACGTACTTGAGAGCTGGGGTAGGAAATTAGCTTCGTTTACTAAATATTTTAGCAGAAGAATTTTAAACAATTATCACCTGCCTAGGAACTTTTCCAATAGTTCAGGAACAGAACAGCTGTTAGCCAACTAACATCCTTTATCTGATAATAAAAATATAGTTTATGGAAATTTTCGAGTTAAAAATTATTCGCATTAAACTTTGCACTATAAATCAGTGTATTTAGTTCTTCAACAACAGTTTAACAACGATACGTGCACTCTTCTTAATAGCAGGAAATGTATGTACACGTTATTTGCTCCTTGAAGCAGCAAATGCATTGCGAAATATCGAAAAGGGAATTAGTTTCGCGGAACTTTATTTCGTAATTTATGGTAATGGGGGGCTTTCACTCCACCTATTTCCAGGGGGACTCGCCTGTTTTCACCACCACTTCAACAACAAAATATTGCGTAGCATAAAATTAGGCTGCCATCGTTAAAGGGGAACGTACAAGAGGCCCAACTCTTGCCTCAGTGCGACACAAATGGCAAGGCCATCTCCATCTCGCCGCCCTCTCTATCCCTCCGCCGCTCGACTGTGTCGACAAGGCTTGCACATTAGTTTTAATGCATGTTTCATGCGCCATTAGGCTTAATTAGTGGCATTCGCAGCCCCCATCCGGGCTCTACTTAAATGAGTTTCAATGTAACGCTGGAGGTCAAGGGTTGCGGCGGGAACTTCGACCAGACAGGCGGCTTTAACTGGTATGCAATTTTATTATTGTCGCTCGTTGCAGGATGTGCAGTAAGCCATTTATGCCACTCCTGCATCAGAATTAAGCCCGGCGGTCGGCGGCATTCGTCAGGCCTGCATTTATTTTAAGCGCCCGACGTCCGCACACACGCGCTAGCAAGAAAAATGAAGATTTAATTAAGAAAAATAATAAATGCCACTGGCCAGGGGCGACCGTGCCAGACCGGGCTTAAAGCAGAGCCAAATAAATTGTCTCCTATGGCGGGACACGGGCGGGGTTGGGGGCTGTAACTTGGATCGAGCCCGACAGCCTTGGCGGCAACGAGATTTCCAGCTCCCCAGGCAGCCCACGTCGCATGTCGTGAGCAACAATGCCAAATGCCAAGTGCCAAATTTAGATTTCCGCCTATGTCTACCAGCACTTGATTTGCGCTCTGATTAAAGGACCTGTCTGTTACTTAGTGATGCGACAGGAACCCGAAAAAAAGATAGCTTCCTTAAAGCACATTATTCGGGTCAAATTTAATAGTATTCTTTGTTTTTAAAAATCTAACGGTATAGAAACTCATGAATTAGGTGATTTAAGAGACGAACATCAGGATTTCGACTATTTCATTTAAATTGAATTAGTGTTTGTTACTTTCACTTTCTCTTGCACCTCAGAAGACTGTTTTCGCTCTTGAGTTTGTGCCGAAAACTTTGGTAATTAAACCTCTATTTCTTGTTTTCAATAAATCACTTTTAAATATGAAGTATGTTTCTTATTTGTGTATGAAATTGTTAGTATTTTTTCATGGTTTGTTTCTGAAACTAATCGAAAAATTGTGTTTATGCTTCCGTTTTCTACTGGCATCACATTGAGCATGGGTGCTTTACTGTTACTTTATAATTTAATTTCGATTTTAAGAAAGTTGATTTTCCTAGTATTTGAAAACATTGTAATTTTATACAAATATTTTTATAGCACTTATTCCTAGTTTGATCAACAGAAAATTATACCCTTTCAAGAACTTGTTCAAGTCAAAACTATAAGCCCCTAGACCGTAAAATCACTCTTCCATCACAATAGCTTCATAACCAACCTGCCCATAAATGGGCCACTTCCAGATCTTCGCTGGAGCCATGGAATTATGTGTTATGTTCCAGCTGATTTGGTAGGCATCTCTGTTGATTTCAGATACTTCCGTCGAATGGCGCCAACACTTTATGGCCAGCAGACTCTGAGCTGAAGACGCGTCGGCTTATACAGGCCATAAGCAGGCAGCGAAGCGGACAAAATGTTCGACATGTTTGCCCAGACAGAAATAGCAGTAACAGGAGAAGGAATGGGGAATTGGAATAAATTTGGCCAAGACAGCCAAAAGTGGCCCACAGAAACGAGACTAGTTAACTGCGACAGAAGCGACAGAAGTTGGCCGAATTGTAAAGCGAGGCATAAAAGCCAAATTAGAAGAGAAGTCGTTGGGCATTGTAAATAAACAAATAAAGACGACGGCAACGACGACGACAAATGACAGAGAATAAGAGACAACTTCATGTCCATGTCCATGTCAGCGTCAGCGTCTTCTCGTTTGCCGGCTTTCCGTGTTCGCCTTATTCCGATTTTTCTTCTTTGAGGCTATTTCAGTTCAAATTTATGGGGCACATTCCCAAAGAACATTTTTCACCTTGTAAGAGTCAAGACCACGAAAAAAGAAAATTACATAAAAGCTTTGTGGAGAGAAAAACAAATTTCCTGCGTGCACATCCAACAAATTATCAAAACAAACACGCGCCTCCAAAATGTAAAAATCGGCATGAAAATATTTAGCAATAATAAACAGGCCACGAAATACTGAAACAGCTCACCGGGAGCCGTTGGAGACAATGGCCTGGAAGGCCCAAATATAGACAGGAAGGGACAGAGTCGAAGGCAAAGGCCCATCGAGATCAATAAACAAAGTGCAATCGTTCGATTCCACATAATATACGCATTTTACCGAAACCAATTTATGCTGGAAACGTGTTCGCTGCGGCTTGTAAGGAATATTCAGGTGCCGACGACCCTTAGGATAAACTTTGGAGGAGGTCAGTTTTGTGAGAGATTCCCGGAATGAACTTCGTCTGGCTTTGCTTCAGAAAGGGGGTTTCATTTTAATGAGAGATTTACAAGTAAATAAAAGCGCGTTCGTTTTGTATACAATTTGTATTTATTTTCGAAGTAATCTATAGGTCAATATTCAAATAAATAAAGGGGCAAAAATTACAGATAATTCTTATTCTTTTCAAGTTCGAGGTATTGGAGTTCTTTGGAAATGACTTTATACATGGAGAACCCGAAAGACTGTGTGAAAACCTTAAAATAAATATAAATAAACGAATTCAAATGAAACTGTTAGTTTATAATTAAATATATTTCAAACATAAATCGTAATTTCTTAGCAGTTTAATGGCCCTAATTAATCTAATTGAATTACTCATATCTGTCATCAGCAATATCCTTAAACATTCGGTATCTTTGCACTATCATTTTACGCCACTGATCCCGGGTAATATATTAGAAATCCCATAACATTAACCCTGCTGCCTGCTGCCACACAAGTTGGTGAGTGGAAAAAAAATTACTATAAATAACGGGAAATGTTTTGCTTATTGTGGCACAAAGCTTTTAATGTACAACCTGGCGTATACACAATATTTTACATTAAGCCAACAAACAAAGCCCCGCAATTGTGAGAGTGCAAATGGGCTTCTGGCGTGGAAGGGGGGGAAATCCCCAGTCGCTCGACTGCCTAGGTGAGAAAGGTGAGCACGATGGCAGCGATTTTAGCATCCATTTCTAAGGTCAGGCCAGAGATGGATTCCATCCTCTGACAGACTGACAGGTATCGGGGGCATTGGGTGAATGGACAGCCTCAAAGGTGATGCGACCTGACTGCCGCAGTTCCATGGACAAAATCTTCAGTGCTTTAAATCCCATAAAATACTCGATTCTCTTTGTGATAGTGAAACAATAACAATATAAGTCTCTTTATTAAATAACATTATTTACAAAAGAAAACACGGGGGGCGAGGCCCATTAATTGAAACACGCGAGCAAATTATTTATGGCATAATTGAAAGATACTTTAACCGAAAACAAAGAGAAATATTCTACACGAATGCAATACCCTACAAGTTTCAGTTGAATATTAAATAAAAAGTTAAACATTATGCAGTTCAGTATTTAACAAAACCTTAACACTTAAATATATGTTTTGTTGGTATATAAAATTACTGAGTAAGTTTGTTTTGAGGCATCTATCTAGTAAAGAGAATACCATATAGTCGTGGCCATAAAAAAAAAAAACATCGAACTGAGCATACGAATAAACAACGCTTATTAACGCGGAAAATTGCTTTTTCAATTGCAGGCACATCTAGCTGATAATATATTAACTTAACCACACGCTTATACATACTAATGTGTGTGTATATATAGGAAATATAATTTTCATTCGAATTGAAAATACGCCATTAGTTGGCTATTTTCGAATTCCATTTCAATTGGACGAAGACGCTTTGCTGATTGATGTTTATGGAGCGTAATTTGTTCTGGCTGCTCGCGAGGATATATGTACGAGCACATATATCTTAAATCTGGACAAGGTGAGTCAAATAAATGGTCAGCGATTGAGTAATGATTGCGAATACTCGTAAAAATCGAAATTGAAGTGTTTCGTAAGCAATTTTAAAAAAGTCATATAATAAGAGAGTGAAAGATATGAGCTTAAGTAATATTATTTATAATCGTTGTTTATAAATAAATATTTATTGAAATTCCTGAATTTTCAGCAGCTTCAAAACGGTTTAATAAGTTAGCCACAGAAACTCATTAAGCTGAACGATTCAATGGAATTGCATTGGCACTGAGGTGAAATCGACAACAACGATTTGAAAGGCTCTTTGGGAAATGGAATGCGGCATGGAAACTTTCGCCAATGTCCTTGCCACATGCAATGTGGCTGCAATGGAAACGGGTTTAATGTGGGCCGCAATCGAACCACAATGCAAGCCTTCCCATAATTCTCATGGCCTCCCTCATACAATAATTGATAATGGTTTTATTTTTCTCTTTTCCCAGACCCATTGTTCGTGTCTTTTAAATTATTCACCGTTTTCATTTCGAGTTGGCTTAAAATGACCAGAAAATTGCATTATAGACATTGCAATGGCAGAGAGGATACAGTAGCGGCTGACGGGCATGTCGGATGCCTTCCACTCGAACATGTCATTGGTGCATTAAGGTCACCCGGCCATGTCAGTGGCGTCCTGTCTGGTTCTGGCCAGCGGCAACAAAGCATAAAATATACATGCCATGGCACAGAACCGAAAAGTGTCACGAAAACTGTTAAAAAGCGCTTCACCAACTTTCACAATCAACAAACATGACAAAAACTGTATGTTCCCATCCCTCAAGCCCATTGTTTCGTCCCCTCTTGGAACCAGAAAACAAAAACAAGTGTCAAATACGAGTACACACTAACAACAACAAAAATGAAATGGCAAAAACTTGCTTCATAAGTTTCGGAATGAGGGACGAGTTGGGCGTTGTGCAGAAATCGGAGGCCAGTGGGTGACCAGTTAGTAAGCAGAAAATGCTGTCAGGCTAAAAGAATAAACAATGGTCGAAAATGGTCTTGGACACAAAATGGTAGTACAAGCACACATGCACTTTGTTCGAATGGGAATTTATCTTAAGTTTTTTAAGTGTTACAATCTACATTTTAGGTATTTTTAAGTACATATACTAAACAATAATAAAATAAAAGGAATTAACGAATTGCAGACAATTCAATGCTGAATTTACAATGTTAATCGTTTGCTGTATTTGAGTTTTGTTTCCGTTTCTAAAAGTTTGAAGCATTTAGGAAATTATAATTTTAATTTAGAAAAAGAATTACTTCATTTAATGAAAATTGCGAAGAAGTTGACAAAATAGGATTACTGCCTAGACAGCATTTTAATAAGAGATTTTATATTGAAATGAAAGAAACCTTTAAAGTTCTTTTGAAAATTATTTTTAAGGGGTTTAATGGTATTATCTTAATGTTGTGTTATTGAAACCTTTTAAATAGTGTTAAAATTATAAGAAATAACGAGCATAATGCTCAATTTACTAAGTTAAATAATTGCTTCCTAACTTTGGAGCCTGTTTCTAAATGTTAGAAAGAATTTAATAAATTTATTAAGAATTTTAATTTAAAATACAAAATACAAAAAAGTTGACTAAAAAGTATATAGTACCTCACCTCACAAAATCTTGTTTTAATTTTAAATTGAAAAAAGAAAGCATTAAAATTAAAGGCTTACTATTGCTTTCATAACAAATTCTGTACAGAAACCGTTAATAAGTCACTCTTAAGCACTCTACCAATCCCATATTTTTGAAATCACATCTCCTAGAATACGATAATACGGTTCAGCGTCATAAAGCAACTACAGTGCCCGCTTAAAGGGTATGGCCAGATATGAGACTGCTGCGGGAATGGAATTTTTACTGCATGGACATGAGTCAGCGACAGAATGCATGGCATACGTTGAGGCGCAAATGACAATGAAAAGGGCTTTGTGCCCCTCTCTGGGTGTGTGGGTGAGGGTGCGAAAGCCAGGGTGAGTGTGTGTGTGTTTGTAATGCGAGACTTGCGTGAGCTAAACGCAAATAATGAAAGTGCAAGGGAGGCAGGGATGGCAACGTGAGATGGAGGGAAGCAGTCAACAAGCGAGCGCAAAGTGAAAGTGGAAAGTGCACTCAACACCGAGTGCATCACTGTGTGTGTGTGTGTGTGAGTGTGACTGCTGTCTGTGTGTGCATGTGCACTACTTATGCTGCATACTTTGGGGGAGCTCGCGCTCAAGATAAATAGCTGCGGATGCCAGGAAAACAAATCTGCGCACCACGTTGGCCGCCCTTTTTTCTAGCAGGTGAAACTAAAAGTGCCAGAGAGCCTAGCTGATGCAAACTTTCAGACTTCCGCTGGCTTTTTGATCATAATTATGTTAATTAAGCCAGAGGAACAAAAAGTTTGCCATATGCCAGGCGCCCCAACACTTTTCACCGCTTAAATGAAGCGCAGACATTTAAATTTGAATTTAAATAGCCTTTCCTTTGACTCAGTACTCGTACTCTCTTTTCGAATTCACCCCCCTTTGAATATCTTGGCCCACATGGGGCCAGGTTGCTCCACGTACTTGGGTAACGTTTTTATTTGCATATCATTTAGTGCCCGTAACGGCTGAGGAATGTTGCCAGGAAGAAGGAAAATAAAAAAACGGCGGCCTAAGACAAACTACCTGCCTGCATGCAGAGAAAATTTTTCCCTCTATACTTAAATATTGAGAATTAATATCGATTCCATGGCGTTGGCCTTGAACAAAGGACCACCACATACCAAAAATCTATAAAAGCCTAGAATCAGATTACAAAATCAATATGAAGCGACAGACATTGTGACTTTTTGAGCGTACAGAGAATGGAACTTGACTAAAAGTTTTGATTCAGAAATAACACTTCTTTGATGGCCTTTGAAGCGAAATCAACAACCGAAAAGGCCATGTTTTTTGTGCTCTGTACGAGCCTCAGCGGGGGAAAGCAACTCAGTCAGCAATTTGCTTTAATATTAAATGGGTAACGAACCGTAAGAAATATGAACGTGTTATATAGTTTGATGCGAACGCATTTCGGCCAGAATGTAATGCCAGGAATCATTGGGGAGTCTTGCTGCTGGTCGTGGCAGCTGCCAGGTGGCAGGGGGCACGAGGGAGGTGGGCAGGGGCGGCAGTTCCTGCAAGGTTGAATGGACATGGCATTGAGCGGCTAAGTGGATGGGTCGTGGGTGGGTAATGCGAACGGGTGGCTTCAAATCTTGTCCGAGAATAACTTTCTCAAACTTTGATTAGGTTTTCACTCGGCCGGAGAAAACTTTTCAGAATCATTTGCCTAGAATAAATATGTTTTGTCAGTGGAAAAAAGGCTTATGATTTCGCCAAATTAATTGCTCAAACTCAAAAGTTTGCGAAAGTAAATTTTCTTGCAGACTCTAAAAGGTTTTTACATTTATCACTGGCTCGTTTTGCATGAGATATATCTTGAAAAACGTAAGTTTTTATTAGTTATTTTTATAATAATACCTAAGATATTATTTATAAAGTTTGATCTTCTTCTCCCAATCAAGGAGAAAGTCATCCATCAATTAGGTCGTGTCTTGAACTACTTACATCCTTTTACTTTCTTCTTTTGGTCTCGAAACTTTTGAGGCCAACCTTGTGGCAGCTTCCTGGCTCAGGCGAAAAATTGTTGCTTCTCCTGAGGTGCCCTCCGTGTACATATACATCTTTCTCTGTATATTTCCGCGCCTGTCTGAGTGACGCGCACACAGGCACATTAGAAGCACACCTACTATACGTGTATCTGTCGGTGTGCAAGGTGAAGCGCTCTGGCGGCAGAGACATTCAAATTTAAATACAAATGTTGCACGTGCCTCGTAGGTGTTTCAGTTGCGAGTCGCCCGGCAATGGGCCATATCGGCACGTGTGTCTTGGCCCTGTAAAGACGAGCGTGAGTGCGCCCATTTCGGTGATTGCGCTGCTAAGGTTTAATAAAGCAACACCAAGACGTCGTCGACGAGGGGGACAATTACGTGGAATTGCGAGGAACGCGGAGAAATGACTGCCATTCCAAGGCATCGAGCACAGGAGTGCCGTGGCTCTGCTCTCGTATAATAAAGCAACTTGCCGCCGTAATTGGCAGCCGCAGCCAGGAATAAAAAATCGGGACTGTAGCATAGGCAAAGGACGCACACGAAAAAAAACTTTAAATTGAAATGAAATGAAGTGTGAAGCGCCGGGATCCGCTCACAGAAAAGGTCGAATGCTGGCACACAACATTTCGGGACGCTTTCCAGGTGCGAGGACGACTGTACATAATTGTTTTCGGTGCGTTTGTTTAGCTTAATTAAAATACCCGGAGCAAACACTGAAGTGTGCGTGGCCACAAAAAGGAAATGTATATAGGCAATCTGGCATATATATAGAATATTATTATATTTTTTGTTTTCTGTTTTATTATATATATATATTGTGTCTCTAATTTTGCCCCGGAGCTGGCCACGTGATACGTCAGGCTGTGATATTAAATGTCAATAAACTTGTTGAGCCTTTAGAAATATGAGCAAGTCAGAGGTGAGCTGTACTTCGGTTGCTACAATGTATATTAAATATTAAAGTCACCAAAATGCTAACAGAAAATTCTCAGTTTAATAGCTCTTTGTGTCTTCTATCTAAGCAATTGAAAAGTTCAATCGCTTGAGCTTGTAATCTGACTTAAATTGGAAAGTGTTCTAGGAATTTGTGCAAATAATTTTGCAGGTATTTTCAAATAAAGCAAAACTGCATGCCAATCAAATTACAAGTTTCACATCACTTAATTTGTGGTCATTTTAAAGTTTATTATAATAACTTTTAAGACATGGACCAGACGTCAGCTTGACTTTAAATTGACTTGATGCCTTTACGTTTTGAATTGTTAATAGCCAAGTCAGCTACTAATTTCAACATGTCATGAGAGTGTCTGCTAGACTAAAGTTAATAACCTTAAGGAATAATAGAATCCTTCTGAATATACAGCTTATGTCCACCTTTAAGTGGCGCCGATTTCGCGTATTATCTCAACACGATCACGACTCCAGGGCATCTCTGGCCCGCCACCTGCTGCTCCACGCTTCTGTCTTGCGTTGTCAGTGGCTGATGTCCTGCCGCCCCAGTCGGTGTTGCTGTTGATGTTGCTCCCACTGTTTTCGCCGGGTTTTCATACAGCAAAAAGCAATTTGGTCTGCCAGCGAGCGGCTTTGGTAGTCCGCCTTGGTCCTACGCTCTGACAGCCTTTTGTGCTGCCGTGTCTGTCCGCCTCCTTGGGCCCTGTCTCTCTCTGTGTCGTTGTCCTTTCTCCGCAAACAAGCCATTTTATACTGTTTCTGTTTCTGTCGCTGCGGTGTTGACACCCCGCTGGCTTTAGCACTTCAATTTTATAACGACAGCGGCAACAGAGCTGCGAAAGTATTCCAGACACAGGACCAGGGCTGTCCATATCCCATCACCTGCCTAATGGTCGGTGCTGGCTGTTATAACCGGACATTGGCGACCATAACTTTAATGGAAATCACACACACACACATTTACGCAGAGAAAGACGGTGGCTTTTTTCCACTCACTTACCCATTCACTGTTTTTTTCTGGTACATAATCTAGGCTATTAAAATTCAGTGCTGGAGATGACAGTGCGTATACGTAATGCGGCAAGATTGGCCCAAATTGGGTATTCAAAGGGAACGAGAGCGAGGGCTTTAGTCAGTCCAGCTCGTAATTGCCGAGCTTTGCGCCACCAGACGAAAGAAGAGAATATATAAAATCACATAAAAGCATCATTTTTATAGGTACCGAATTTTGAGGAATTTTGCGGGCAGGAATTTTAAATCCGCAGAAGCAAGTTAATCCCTTCGTTTATTATGGAATTTCATCTCGAGATGAAACGGCCCGGCGAAGCCGCAGGAACCGCATTCCCTGTCATCCATCATCCACAGCAGCTAGCAGCAGAACCATCAACTACACTCGCATCCTGTGCTAATGATTGTGTATGTGTGTGAGTCAGGAGTCTTCACCTCGTCCTTAATCAAAGCCAAAAAAGCGTTTGCCCGCCGGCGACCGCTTCACACCGATTCAACAAACATAATATTTTTGAAGGGTGTGTGCGTGCCGGCGGCCTTGGCGGAAAACTTGTTCCTACCAAAGCATAGTTTCCTCCTACGCACACTTTAATTAAAACGACGAACAAACACGAAACTCAAGCCACGGGAGAGGGGAGAGAACTGTCGGGCTTATGGCCATCAATCAAAATGACAAAATAAAATGTTTGTTCTCTCGGTTGGAGGGCGGGGCCCCTGCAGATAATAATGTGCATTGACAGGGCCTCGTCAAGTATGCAAAGGCACTGGCATTGGGTCCTCGAATTTGGATTCCCGGATTCGGATGAGGATTCCCGAATCCTCAGATTCGACTGTTTGCAGCTGTCGAAAATGAAGAGACCATAAAATGTTGTAGCCAAGCGGGACAAGGCGAATGAAATTTATTGCCCTGTTGTGATAAACGTGACGCGCTGTGCCAAAGGGCCACGCCCTCCAGCTGGATGAGCAGGACGTTTTACAAGTGGCTCTTACATTTGATTTGTGTGCCTGTGTGTGTGGGAGAGGCCAAAAACAGGATTCACCGCCTTTGCCATGCGAACGGCTGACAACAGGTTAATGCGAGCCAAGCGGCTGCCGGGGGAGTGGCGTTTTGAATAATGAGGGCCAGATTGATGATCTCTAATGGCTGAACTTGGTGCAAGTTGGCCAAATTAAGTTGTTGGCTAAATGGCGAAAGCCAAGACAAATTCTCATTCGAATATTAGCCGACGCAGCTATTAGGGCAAACGATTTGATTTGCATTTTTATTTAACTTTTATAAAACAGACTCTATTACCAGTTGCGACATCAGAAAAATAAATGGCTTTTCAAAAAATTATATTGCATTAAGTTGCATTTTTTGATCAGTAAAACGAAAAGAGCCTCATTAGAAATTTAAGTCATTTTTGTTAATTAAATATTTAAACAATTTAATGACCCATTTGAATATTACCATAATGTTGGTTACTATACTAGCTATAGTAAGGTTATAATAACAAAGTATTTAGTTTCGAAAATAGCCACAAGGTTTAGTATCTTTTAATTTATTAAACTAAATTTTAATAAAGATAGTTATATGTATACAAAATCTCATCTTTGAACTTGAACTTAGCTCGATCAAATGCATGTCAGAATATATGAAAATAAATGCCAAATAAATTTCATTTTTCTTTTTTGCACTCAGTAACCGGGGTAGTCACCAACTTCATTGAATTCTAAGGGAAGCCAATGCCAAAGCCAAAGTTCAACTGCAAGTGTAAAAGCCCTAACCGGATAACTGATAACCTAGAAAAGCTGCCGTGGCAGAGGGAAAACTTTCCTGTTCAAGGTTCAATCAACTTTGCCGCGGAACACATATTTGCCCAAATTCGTGTCCAACGTGGCGTATGCTCGACATTGGCCCTCAACGTGTTTCCTTTTACCCCGCAAATCGCTTTAGTAGCTTGTTTTGACATTTTTCCATACCGCTTTTCTTTTTTCTTTGGTCGGTCTTTGTTTTTTTTGCCAGTTTTTTTGGGCAACATTTTTCGCTAGCTCTTCATGCCTTTGTGCCTTGCTGAAGCTGTTGCCCAAATTAAGCCTAAGAGGTACAAAAATTTTGTGAAAAAAGCGAAATTCCGCAAAGGTTCCATCAACTGCACTTGCATTCTTTACTTTTTTTTACTGCCTGCTTCCGCCTGCTGCTGTTTGCTTTTTTTTTTGTGCGAAATTCTTTTCTCTTTTTTAGGGACTGAGCTGCTACCGAAGCCAAAAAAGCCAGCTGGGTTAGTTTGAAGGCTGAGATAAGGACTCTTGGAAATTAATGCGCGACTTCTGCCTGGCTACGGGCTTCTGTTCTTGGCAGCCAACTTGGCCGGCAGATAAGGTTAAGTTTTTGTCTCCGCGTTTATGTGTGTGCTTAAATTTAACCTCACGAATTTGGGGCAGTAAACGCATAAAAAGGAAACAAACGCATTGGCATTGGGACGTGTATGTCACGTGAATGGTCCTGGGTTGCTCCTCTCATCCTTCGTGCGGCAATAATCGTAAAATAAAATTTCGTGCAGGCCCAAACAGAAGGTGACCAAGACGCTGGATACCCTAGAGAGGATTGGTTGGGCATATCGGTTGAGCAGATTATGCCCATATTCAAAGCCAACGTTTAATATTTGCCAACTGAGCAGCTCTCCACCGTGTGACTAGGCCAAAAGGCCAACGATAACATCCTGCGGCCAAAGGGTATTCGCCATTGACGAATGGCCAGAGTTCAAAGAGCCCCAAATTCAATGGAAAATGAAAATAAATATAGAATTAGCAGGGCGAGGGGGGAGAAGCGAGTCGGCATGCAAACGCGTTAAAATGTGAAATTCAATTTTGTAGAGAGGAAACAGGCAAAGGGCAAAAAAGGCATGCCGCAAAAATTCGGTCGGTGAAAAATGTGTGTCTGCTTCTGGTTGTGGGTGTGGGTGTGGGTGTTGGCAGTGAGTGTGTGCGGGGTTACGCTTTAAAGTGTTTAATTTTAAAGGCGGGAATTCCGCTGTTTGGGAAGCTAAGGAGAGTAATGGGAAGAAAAAGAAACTTCTGGGGGACTCACCACAATGCGCCTGACACGTGTCATTTTGCGGTAATCGCCCAGCTTGAGGCTTGGCAGGCGTACGATTTCCCGGGATTTGGCTGAAGTGCGATGGCAGGACGAAAACCCGTCAGCAGGCGCAGAAAGTTTTTCCTTCCCGATTTCCTTTTAACCACTGATTGCCGCCTGTCAGTTGCAGTTCGTGGCTCACAATTAGCGACGGCAAATGCAAGACTTCACGGCCGCAGGACACTGTCGAGTTCCTCTTCAAAAATAAACACAACACTTTAATGCACAGGCTTGGGTTTTTTTATAGCAATCACTGTTCACACCCTTTGGCAGAGTTTCACTATAGATATTTGCAAAATCTTTAATTCAGGAATCTTGTTTGCTCGAGATTCTCGCCTTCATTCGTACTTTTTCACAGCGTTTGGCCAGATTCTTCCTAGGTATCGACCGCTGCGCCAAACGTCTCAGATGAAACTGAACGCTGCCTGAGATTCACAGCCAGATGAAATACCCCCTGGAAAATCGGAAAATCCATGTGGCCAGGCCAGGAGCAACAACAAAACTGCGGCAAAGAGCGCAACTGCCGCTCACCGTATCTCTCTCCCGCTTGACTCTTGCTCTCCCGCTCTCCGTAAACGCACACACACGGCGTATACGTAACGTCACGACAGAAACCAGCTGTGCGCACAGTGGGTCTCGAAGAGTTTAAACTGGATTTGTCTAAACAAAATAATACTTGGGAAAATATAAAATTAAGAGGAATGACAACGTATTATAATTATATAAATATGTATTTATTTTTAAAATCGATTTTACTGTAAGATTATTATTTGAGATTTCACGAATTTTCATCATTTTTAGCAATTATATTTCTTAAGAGTTTATTAAGCATTAATTAAATTAAATTAAATTAATACAAATAAGCCCAAGCGACCTTACTATTTTTCACACTTATACATTTATTCTAGTATTAAGTATTGCTCATCCTTGCGTATTTACATTTTCAAGAAAGTCTCTGACCATTTCTTTTTAAATAAAAATATACACGTTTTTTTATATTATTGTTATAAATAATTGTGTAAGTTAATACTTATATGATTTTCTGCTATAAAAGCCTTAATTTTCTTTCTTTAAAATATTTCATCTCAAGTATTCTTCCCTGAAAATAATTCCCCTTATTTCCATTAACCTTGACCCACTGTATAACTTGTATCCGTATGTTCCTGGTATTTTTGCAGTGTATGAGAGATGGCAAGAGAGAGTTTTTTGCGGACACGGAGAGCGCTTCCTATAGGCCTGATAAAAGTTTTATTTTCCCAAACAAATTGCAGAGCCAAAAAAACTGAGGCACGCGGGCAAGTCGAGAGCAACAGCGGGAGCAGGATTCCGGGAAAGTCTCGGCCGGAGTAGAAGTTTTTATTGCCAGGAGAGGCGAGAGGACGCTAAGTGGGTGACTGTCCAAGGGAGTGTATGCTAGACTTTGTGTGTGTTTATCTGTTTGTTTTGTTCCGTTTTCTGAGTATTTCAATGCTTTTTTTCTCCTCCCCGCTGTGAGAAAAGCGGGCTGAAGTCGAGAAATTCAAAAATCAGGCACTCGAAACTTGTTGATGAAAACCCAGTGCATGTGAGGGGAAACTCCCAGACTAGTTTCCTTTTTGGGGTGACTTGGCAAGGTGGGATATTTACAGGAGCCAAGAAGCAACATGTTGATTTTACACGTGCTCGACTAGACCACACAGGTGCATATGTTAAACCATCCAAACGAGCGATAGCGTCCGTCTGCGAACTCCTCGTGTGTGTAATTTTAAAATGCAATTCATTAAGCGCGCGCTAATTGCAATTTAATTGCATAACGAGCCAAAGGCAGAGATCGCAATCAGAACATGCTTTTCCCTTCATTTTCCCTTAATTTCTTTTTTATTTTGTAACCGGAAATTGCGCTGCTCACAAATGGAGCACAGATTTCATCAACTTTTGGGGCTTAATTTAAACAGGTTTCTCAGCTGAGAACGATTAGGCCAAGGGAAACTGGTCCGTAACCTTCATTTCATTTGAGATTTTTGGCTCAAAATTGAAGAACAAAAACATATTTCAAAACATCCTGACAAGATTTATAAAAAGGGTTCTTTGCTCAAAACACCTCAATAAGAAGGAACTAATTGTTTATAAACTCAAAGGCGAAAAAATAGGCCGAGTTTTACTTGCAATTATAAGGAGCTCTTTAACTTTTGAGTTTTAAAACTTGTTGAAAAGGAAAGGATGAAGAAAAGCATGAGAACCCTTTAAAATATGATATTAAACTTAGTTTGGTTTATAAGAGATTAAAATAACTAATAACTCAAATAAAACTTAACTAAGTATGAATTATAACAGATGAAAATATTTTTTAAGAATTATTTGTTAATTTTTATACAGACGCAAACTTTATAATCTTAAATTTAAATGCGATTCGGTGGTCTTAAAAAAGGCGTAATGACTTACCAACATAATCTATGACAAAACGGAAAATGTCGGCTGTTATAAAGCCCCACATGCATGCTTTCTGCCTTGCTTTCTGCCTTTCTTGCTCGTTTTTCTTCTCTTGTTTATCAGCTTTTTTGTTTTTCCGGGCTCAAAGTTAGTCGCTATTATTGCTGCTGCCCGGGCTGGCTTCTGTTTTGCTGCTGCCTTTTGCTTAGACCGGCAGTTCCGGTGAAGGAGCCGCAGCAGCGTGCCCAAGTGGCTCGAAAGGGGATTTCCCCAGGCCCGGCTGCCACGTGTAATCCTTTCTGCCATATGACCCCACCGGTAGCCATTCCCAATCCCATTCCCATGGCCATCCGCCCGGGCCTCGTTCGCATTCTTTCGGTATTTTTAGGCTTCCCTTTTCAATCTTTGCCATTGTTGGGGTTTCTTGTTTTGTTTGGGCTTTGATTACTTTAAGTTTTGGTTTTCGAATGATTGGCACAGCTCCGTGGAGGCGGCACTGATAGGTCTTTGATGTAAATGATAGCAGGGGAGGATTTCAGCCTGGATATTGGGGATTGAAATTTGCATTTGATTCGGGCTCAACTTGTATTTGGCGTATATGTGCATACATATATCCGATGCCCTCGGCTTTGGCCGGTAATTCATTTCATAATTACGCATTTGGCTTAATTGGCGCAGTTGGACCGTGAATTGTGGTAAGCCATTCAATTTGAATATTATGCCGGATAATTCCCCCCTTTGAAATGTGCGTAATAATTTATCATAATTTCATATACTGGCCGGTGGCCACATAAAGCGCAGCGCAACTGCATTGAAATCGGGGCAACTATTTCAGCAATCCTAGAGCCAATGGAACGATGATAAAGCGGCTTTACGGAGAATGCTTAGTGCCAACACCAAATGCCACAAGCTCTTGAATGTGTCGTTAAAGCCAAACATTGCAGAATCAACAGAGTGATTTTACACTTTCATGTGCTTACAGTCGATTTACTATTTGGTTGAGAAAATTACACTTAAATTACAAAAATTAAATGACTATTTCAAATTAAAGAAGAACTATTTTTTTTTTTTTTATTTTTAGTAAATACCTTTAACCTTTAAAATTTACTAAATGTTTCAAAGGGATAGGATTTATGTAAAAAACGAAAATTTGACAACCCATTCAATTTACGAAAATAGAGCATTGCGGACCAATGGTTTATAACGAAAAACAACCTGAGATGCTGTCATATTTTATAAAATTAACTGCCAAAGATTAAAGCACAGAAAATGAATCAAATATTTATAATATCTATATATATACATATATTAGCAAAATATTAAAATCCCCGAGGGCAAAGTTGAGGTAGAACAATGGCAATGTCAATATATTCTAAATTCTAAAATATTTATATAACTAAATATAATTCTAGTTAAATACATTCTCTACATTTTAGAAAACCAGAGAGTATCCTTCATTCGTTATTTCCCCACAAGTTTGAAATTCGTTTTTCATTGCATGAGTTTTATGGCCACGCTGCAGCACTATTTGCTGACAATTAACATTTTATGCGTTCTATTTTTTCTAGCTTTTATATCGCCCACTCCAGAAGCGACTAGCTGCCTAATCAAGAGTTAATCCAGCCGGCCCTTGCCCATCCTCCTCAGCAACTCCTTTGGCGCTGCGAGTGAGGTCATAGTTGGGGCTTCTGGACCGACGCATAATAATTAGCTAGCAGCGCAATTTGCCGCAATTTATGCGCATACATTCCGGCAAAGGACTACTGTGCCCTACGCACTTGTGCCTT
The DNA here is from genome assembly GCA_018904565.1 of Drosophila tsacasi. Classification (NCBI taxonomy): domain Eukaryota; kingdom Metazoa; phylum Arthropoda; class Insecta; order Diptera; family Drosophilidae; genus Drosophila; species Drosophila tsacasi. The sequence goes on along the minus strand of JAEIHY010014253.1, from coordinate 2,497 downwards.
TTGTTCAATTTATGCAGAACATTTTTCGATTGTAAATGCTTAAACGGTGGAAAAGCCGGAGCCAAATGTTTAAGCAGAGTTTGGCATCCGGTTTTAATTGTGGCCAAGCACAATGGATGGACAGGATCTATATAGAATCTCCATCTCCATCTGCATTTGCAGCTCGCCTTCCTTGGAAAATGACAGCTTGTGTTAAGTGAATTTGGTCGCCGCTGTCTATTTGCCATTTCAATTGCAAATTAACTTTGCAATCCAATGTCTGACAATGGCAAAAGCCCTCGACCGACATGTGTGCGAATGCCAGGCAACGGACGCACATGGATATATATTCTATATATATATATATGTATAAACACCACATGGCAGCCACAAAAATAAACTCAACTGCTGCTCTTCCTGCTGTCGAGTGGTGCAATGCAATGTTCTCTGCTTCGTTGGGCACCCACACCCCATTCCCTCAAGTTATTTCTAATTAAAGCTTAATTGTCTCTAGCTGACAGCCATATGTAGTTAAATAAGTAGAGAAATTAAGCTGCCAGTCAACAAATTAAACTTTAACTATTGTTCCTGCCTCGAGAAAGAGCTCTGCCCCAGTAAATGATTTCTTCTGGATTAGACGGCTTGAATTCAATGCTAATCGCCTGTGGCTGGGCTTCCACAGTTTTGGATATTTTTCAACTAACTTCCTTGGCCGCAACGATTATTTATGTTCGTACGTGCATCAATGTTGCTGCAGCTGCCACAGCCTGCAACCAATGTGGCAGACAAAACAACCACTGGGCGGCAGGCTGTGGGCGGTGGGTGGCGAGGCAAATTTACATAAAGACTTAAGCCAGAAAGCCAGGAAACGTGGCCGAGTCACGTTTATTGGCCACAGGCTGGTCACACAAGCAGCACAAATCATGCAAAATTAAATTCAAGAGAGCCGATAGGAGCTCTCTGAGTCCGTCCGTCCATTCAGTTATTGATTGAAAATTCTGTCTGTCTCTTCTTTTTGCGAATTTTCTAGTCTCTCACGGAATGCAATTTGCCACTGCCACTGCTCACTCTACAAAGTTACGCATACGCCGTGCTGGTCGCAAGCCCACTAAGAAACCATTTTGGTCCAAGTGTTTGGCCAAACAAGGGAACATGTGTCCCTTGTCTTGTTGGAACAGGAGCAGAGGATATTGCAGGACACTGCAAGCACAGCAGGCAGAGTGAAGCAAATGAGGGCAACAGCCACAGCCACACCCTCGGCAGGACACATGCGGCATGTGCGTGTGCGTTGGAAATGAAATGAAAATGCGGAACACAGGACATGTTTTGGCTTCGAAGGAACTGCAGGAAATTTGCTGATACAGAGGCAAATCATGTCGACGAGATGTTGTCCTTTATACCGAAGCATTCTTCAGCATTTTTGAGTGCATATAAATAAATGCTGCACTCTTTCCTGATTGAAAAAAGCCACATGTGTACACATATACAATCTTAATATTTATTAATATTATATTTTATCAAACAAAACTAAGTTATAAGGTCTTCAAAAATTAACTAATTATAGTCATTTTGCCCAGCTTAAATCTGCTTAAATTCCCACTCCAGCCTAACTAAGCATTGCTTGTAGTCAAAAAGTCCTCGTTAGACTTTATTCAGAGTTGGAGTACCATAATTCATTCATAATCAGGCTTTTACATTAGCTTGGCCTACTTCTTTGAAACTTTGAGTTATATGCACTTATTCTAGCCGTTAAAAGTTCAGCGCAACTAGTTAGAATAAATATAAAAGATACATGTTGTGTATCTTTGATCAAGTTTTAATTATAATTTCACTTTTTTTACCACAAAACGCGCTCGAACTCGCACCATGGTGTGCTATTTAACTTATTTATGACTTTGTGTTTTGGTTCAACAAATTTAATTAAAGTTCATTTTACGGCCATTCATCAGCAGCGCACTCGTATTTGAGGGCGTACCCGTATATGTATATATGTACATCTGTTCGCAAGGATATGTGTTGTATATATTGTATAGTACACAATTATGGGTCGACATTTAAATAATTTTCTTTCTGGTTGAGACAAATTGCAGCAGATTTTTGTTTGGCAGTCAAGAGGGCGGCTTTACAAGTTGTTAAAGAATGGTATCCAGAAATAAGATTACTGCTCCAAAGCAGTGAGAGAGAGGTAAATAGTTTGGAACAACTTGTCGAAGGGCGGTATCCAGTTTAGACTCGACAATACTTGGAAGGTACACAGGCATTAGGAGATTATTTGAGGGCGAACGGTAAGTATTTTTACAGCTCGTTGTGGAAATGAATACAACTTTTAATAAAACATATAATTATTATATATATAATAACATACTTAAATTTAACTACTTTTGTTAATTGAAGTTTAAAATTTATTATTTATGGCCCCGCGGGATTACTCCTGCAGGGGCACTGACTAAAAATTGAGTTTAGACTCATTAGAGTGCTCCTCTCCACGGAAATCTTTAGTAAAAGGCGAAAGATTTAT